>BLXT01005777.1:824338-837597 GCA_019648995.1 Plakobranchus ocellatus
AATTTAGGTCTTTGCATCTGGCTTCTACATTTGTTGATGTATGCCTTTCTTCCATCAGATCGAGTATTTCTTGTTCATCCAATTTTTAAGCTCTTTTTTTCATCATTGTTGGGAACGTTTTTCTCTATGATATCATTGAATGAATTTTTTTTATTTCTGACCAGTTTTTCTACTTCCAAGATGTTGCTTACAGTCTCATATTTGTTTTGCACAGCTATAGCAATTTTGTCTCTTAGTTTTTCATCAGATTTTAGAAAGGAGTTAAAGCATCTCAAGGCTGCACAATATCCCTTTCTTTAAAATAGAAAATTCACCTAACCTTTTTTTACATTTTCCAATTTGTGACATTTGTCTCATTTTCGCAACATTCATTTTCTTTGCTTTATCTCATTGAGTTAAAGTCTATTCTTGCCAAGTAATTCTTAGTTTTCATGATGCATTGTTCAATGTGATAAACAATTTAAGCTATGATGTGCAGGCATTCCAGCATTGTAACCAATATGCACTGGTACATTGTTGATAAAAATGTATGGACTCTACAAATAGTAGACGATGGTACAACAAAAAAAAAAAAAAAAAAAAAAAAAAAAAAAAAAGAATTAGACTCACTCCTCAACTACAAAGTTCACTAAAAAGTAAAGGATATACCATAAATTTTATATCCTTCAACAATTTGTTAAATGGCTACCACGGTCACATACAAATTTATCTCAAATGTTGAAAAAATACCTGAATCACTGGACATTTGCTTGAAAACAAAGTACCAGTAATTATAAATTTACAGAAAACATGGAGAAAAAGAAATAATCTTACACTGATTTTTCGTTTGGCAGTGGAAACTGAGTCAGACGAAATGATCTGAATCTCCTCATCTAAGGAAAACATTTTGCTGTCCTTAGCTTGTTCAGTTCTGGGGAAAGACAGTTTTAAAAATTGAATAGAAAAGATGCAGGCGTAATATTCAAACTTAACACTAATTGGAATCAGTAAGCATGACAGTAACTTTATTTTTGCTGAAAATAAAGGAACTGAAATTTGCTTTAATGTTGATTGTCTTGAGACTTACAGTGCAAGAGATCTTAGGAAAAAGATATTTCAAAAATAAAAACTTCATTAAAATTTTTGAAAATAAAGCAAACAAAGCCACATTCAATTTTTGACCATTTGAATTTGAAAGCTCTAAGACAAGATGCTTAAAATAAATCAATTTTTAATGTGTAAAATATGAATGTTACTTATTTGGACCAATATCCATGATTTTAATATTTTTTTTAATAGCATTGCTTCTCCGTCTCCGAGCAGTATCAAATATAAAAATAACGCTTAACCCTTTAAGGGCATATGCTGTCAAATTGGGTGAAATTTTTTATTTCTTTTTTTTTGATGTTTTAGCTTTATTGGTGTATGTGTTTCGGTCAAATTAGACAATGGACGGAGAAAAAAAATTTTTTTGGATAAATTATGCAATACATGTGGCGGCCATCTTGGATTTTTTAAAAACAGTTTATTGTATACTTTTTTTTTTTTTTTTTTTTGACCAATTTGCCTGAAATTTGGCATGAAATATCTAAGAAGTCACATAAACATTCCTATAGAAGGATTTTTTGATTCATACATTTTTCTTCTTACAGTGCATTAACAAAATTTAGCAAAATGACATCTTTCAAATTTCTCACAATTTTTCACACTTGAACAATGATAACTCCAAAATGAAAAATGCTACAGCTAAATCACTCGATACGTTAGTTTTACAGGTATAAGTGTATGTTGTATGAAAATTTCAGGTCATTTGGATAGAACACTAAAAATTTTATGGATTTTGCGAAAACGGACAATAAAGATTTTTTATAAAGACCAAAAACATGGTACTCGCCTCTCCAAAAACTCAAATTATGACCTGAAAAAAATTGTTTTCGTTATCAATCCCATCTTTTTACTGTAGGAAAATAGTTGAGGAAGCCAAATATGCTGATTTCTAAAATTGAACCAAAAATCTCCCTAACATGAATATTTGACTGGACATGCTCTTAACGTTAAATCATACCAAATACTATTTTCAGGAAGGCAATGCTTTTGGTAATATCCAGATGATGCCTGGGCAGAAAATGGCAAATAATGCACTAAATAAAGCAAAACTTCTTTTTTGGTGTGTGTGTGTGGGGGGGGGGGGTACAAGGACAAATCGGGTTTTTTAAACACTGGCAATAAAAACATTTTTTTTTGTTTGTTTGTTTGTTTAATCATAATCATACACTTTGAGGCTTTCATCACAGCCTACACTTATAATATTACAAATGCACTTTTTAAAAATCCGAATTTATTGTCTATTTTTTCATTCCATCAGACACAGTGATCTCAGGCATTTTAAAAGTACATGTAATTTGTTCCATTTCTATTACTAATTATCTAGCTCAAAACTTTAATTAGATAGTTTTTAAAAGAGTAATGATACAAGTTCCACATCCAGTAATGTTTAAATGGAAGATGTTCATGTATGTAAAGAACAAAGGCTTAGGATGGTCGGCGTTTAAACAGATGAATCCTTGCTTCTTTACATCTACATGCATTAAATATTATCGTTTCTGCACAACTTTGCTCTACATGATGGTTGCTGTCAAATGCCAAGAATCTAATTGTATGCTAACTGAAAAATTAAAGCTCCATATTGAAACGCCATTAAAAAAAAAATAAATGTAAAAACCTGAACTGCTTCAAAAGGGTTAGAATACGTAACTTTTAATATGATAAAAGGATTCTAAGTGGCCGTTTTTTTTTTCTTTTGACTATCAAGTGCATAACTTCCTATAACATCGTTGTGCATCCATTGTTACTGAGTTTTCAATCCTTGGCTTTCATTTATATACAAGGGGCTTAGAAAAATTAAAATTATAAAAAGCTTAGACATATTATATTTAGAAACGGATTTAATATGAACAATGTAAAGTGCACTGTGGACCACGAACAATATAAAATACTTTACAAAGCTATATCACCACGAAAGAACTTGGTGTGATAAAATACTAAATTGATGCAATATATATGTAGAAGTGCTCTGTATCCGAATGACCATCGAGTAATCTAACCGCTTGACTGCCGATTCGGTTAAGAGGAAGCAGAAGTAAGAGTAAGAGAAAAGGCTATGTGCATAGAGCGCATTATCCGATGATAAAACACTTCACAAGTTACACGGCATTTTATAATTCTCCCAAAACATTTTACCCCCGCGATGTGTCTTGTTGCTGCCTGGGTCAACAACAACAACACCAATAATAATAATAATAATAATAATAATAATAATAATAATAATAATAATATGAAGAAATAAAAGAAAATATACTCAGGTTGTGAGCTCAATGTGAAAACCCGTTAAAGGCAATGTGTATCATATCAGGCAGTCAATTTATATTACAACTTTTGTATGTTAAGCCTGCGTAGCACGTGTCCGATTAACTTGGGCATTCGAAAATGCCCATACACTTCAAGATACATACAGACACTACTAAGAGTAAACTCTCACTGCTACCCACTAAAAAAATCAACGAAAGTCAAACTTCACCTCATATGACTGCCGGCTGCGTGAACGGACGAGCCTCTAACATTAAAAACGAAGACAGTAGACCAAGGCAAAAAACAACATGCCCCGATCAATATCTTAATAAACATTAATGATAAAACGGAAAGCGATGACAAAGATCAATGGATGCTTTAAACAAAAACGAAAAAAAAAATCCAATCGCCAAAACCTGTATCGACAAAGGAATAAACGTCGCACTGCCCTTATTGAGTTGCAAAATCGTTGAGAAGATAGAAGCTTTAGAATCGACCGTATTACCTGACATAACTGAAGTCACCAATGTAAAGTAAGCTGTGCTTGTGACAACAGCCATAAAAAAGGCTTACAAACGAGCCTTATGAAACTCATCCAGGCGAACAACAGTTCATATTTTTTAAAATTGAGACTGATGTAAGAAGCTGTTGCCGCTATTATTATAAAAAAAAATGATGAACATAAATATATGTTGCCATATGCAGATATAATTGTAAAAAAAAAAAAAATAAATAAATAAAATATCGGGTCTATATAACTGCAAATAGGTATACCCGACCCCGCTAAATATAATATCTATACCACTAAAGCCCCAACAAAGTTTTAATATCAGAGATTGTTTTGTATCCTTTTTTTTCTCAAATCATGCTCCTTAATGGCTTCGAATTGGCCAATCTGTATTGCTCTAACATATTCAGTGTAGATTTAGTTTGTGAACACAGCTTCCTTTCTTTACCTTTCTCTCTCTCTCTCTCTCTCTTTTTTTTTTTAAACTGCATTGTTCCACAGCTAGTTTTACGCCTTTTAATTTTTTAATCTGGTTATATATCCGAGTTGTAGAATCGCAGATCGGGATCCTGACTTATCCGAACTGTTAAAATCATTTGATTTAACAAGATCTAGATCTAATATTCAATGCGACATTGCTGCGACTTATGTCATAATATATAATTATGATTAATTAAACCCTAAACCAAAAACCTATATCCACAAATTTGGAGCGTAGCGGCTAGGCCTAAAGCTAAAGGTTATGACAATGCTGAACGTGAGTTCAAACACTGCAAGGTAGCGCGAGAGAGACCTTCAGGTATGCTCTGTTTCTTGCAGAAAACCTTCGCGTGCATGTTAAGAAACTAATTTTAAAACAAACAACAAAAAAAAAAAAAAAAAAAAAAAAACAACAAACAAACGGAACAGGACTGGTGTACAAAGCTAGGGGCTCGGAGGACAAGTATAACTGGAAACCACTACTAGAATTGTGGATGCCGTGTATAGATAGGGCTCACCTAATTAGAAATTCACATCTTATCTTGTCTCGCCACAGTGGAGCATATTACGACTCGATGCTCCCTTTCCTTTTCTTTAATTCAAACGTTTATGTTAAATTGAATTGAAGGAATTCAGTAATACTCGTGTGTCCCTATCTCTAGCCATTTTGTCGCTACAAAATGCGTCCGTATGATGTGAGTATTGTATTGTTTTCGTAATTTAGATCCTATCTTCCAACTCGGGCTAAATCAGGTAACTTATAACTTGATTTAGAAAACTTTTAGAGAGCGTGGTGAGCAAATGGGTAAGACGCTTATACCCCATTCCAGTTCTTTTTACTTTGAAGCTTTCTCCTGACGAGTGTAGAAAACATAATCAACACTATTTGGGTGCTATTCGAGATGTTATGCATCTAAAAGATTAAATTACATTCAAATTTTCCGTAATCTAAAGCAAATAATAATGTATCCACAACAGGTTTTAAAGTATTTCAAAAAGATTGCCATCAAATTTCTATCATTCAATGAAAGCAATGACGAAATGAAGTTTTCTGGTGTAAAAACAATAACAACAACAACAACAACAACAGAATCAAAATAAACAAGAACTTAGAATATTCGCATTTTACAAGAGGCGAGATTCAAATCTTCTAGAAGTAGAACATTACAAAAAAAAAAAAAAAAAAAAACGTGTGTGTTTTTATATATATTGTGATAGATTATGTCGGCTGCATGTCATAAAATAATATAAATCATTGAAATAGTGTGCTGTCTCAAAACTCTTGCCTTTAAATTGCCAGGATAATGAAAGGTCTCGTAATTGTTAGCTGTTACTGCAAAACAGGATTGAGACCAGAATTTCCGTTTTTACCCTCCAAACTCCTGTGAACTTGCACATATCTGGAAGGCTTATGATGCTCGTGATGATTTACTTTTTATGTGTGTTGTTTGTTATTGATGTGGTCGAAGAAAACTTTAAAAGTCGCCCACATAATTTACAGTAAAATAAAAAAAAAAAACGAAAGTTTCGACTTAGATAAGAAACCTTATTTTAAATACCTAGATTTAAACACGTTAGCCATACCCATTTCTGTTTTTTTTTTTTTTTTTTTTCAAATCATTTTGCACATAGATATTCTCTGGAAAACAAAATTTTCGTACAAATTAATTTGTGAATGCCCTTTTCACCTTCGCACTCAAAGTTGTTCGGGTTTCAATCGCTTACGACTGTTAAAGTTTTTAAACAGGATAATACTTTAAAAAAAATAAAAAAATAAATAAAAGTTTCGACTTAAATAAGAAACCTTATTTTAAATACCTAGATTTAAACACGTTAGCCATACCCATTTCTGGTTTTTTTTTTTTTTTTTAAATCATTTCGCACATAGATATTCTCTGGAAAACAAAATTTTCGTACAAATTAATTTGTGAATGCCCTTTTCACCTTCGCACTCAAAGTTGTTCGGGTTTCAATCGCTTACGACTGTTAAAGTTTTTAAACAGAATAATGCTTTAAATGAATAAAATTAACGGCCCAGTTATGAACTCCCTATTTCAGGGCAAACTACCTGCCAATTGTTATGTTCCTGTGTTGTATGGTTACCGTGTTCGTTAATTTTTGGCCCAGCTCAATTATGAATTATTGATAGTAATTCATTAGCCCTTGAGGACCGTTAAATTCCGTTTGCACCCTCTTGATTAACTCAGCCTCGGGTACTTGTAGTTTTTTACTTAACGTTTTACACATACGAAAACTTTTCTTTATTATTATTAATTTTTTTTTTTTGGCACTGCAAGAGAAAAACAAAGCCCTCAGCGAAAATGGTGAGCTTACAATACAGATTACATGTTTTGGGACATGATGTTCTTTCTGATATACATACTTTATAATTAAATTGTAATAATGAATTTGTATGCACTAGTCATTGTAGCCCTTAATGTCATATAATGGGCTAAAATAATAAGAGAACTAAAAATCTGCACCACATACATGCAATATTTTCGCTTGAATGAAGCTACTTCACTGAAGATGTTGAGCTTTTTCTAATCTAATTTGCACCTTTGAGTTTCTTCGTATTCATCCAAACAAACAAAAAAAAAATGAATTTATCATCTTGAAATTAAATTGTGTGGGAATTGAAAAATCATCAGAATGCGTATAATCCAGACGAAACTTGAGAAAAGATTAAAGAAGTATGCAGTGTCGATCGACAACAGATTTCAAGCCCTGGAGAAAGGAACATGCAAGAGACATTGAAGAACGCTGGATCAAGGTGAAAAAGTGTGGAAAGACAACTGTTGGGAGATCCTTGAAGAGGAAGAACAGTCAGCATAAAGAATGGATATCGAATGGGAACCCACCCCCCGCCATAAAAGCAGCGGCATAATAGAAAGCAAAGGCAGTTAATATAAATACTAACAAATCAAGAGCAGCTAAAGCATCAGCGCACACAGCTTCGGGAGGGAGAGCAGTAAAGAGAAAGGCAAGAGCAGATATGAGGAAATACTTTGGCAGTTTGGCCAAGGATGCGGCTGTAAGATGTGCTAGCATCACCAAGAAAGTGTAGGCACAAGCCGTCAAGGACAAAGATGGCAAACTACTAACTAATCAAGAAGACAAAAAGAAAAGATAAAAAGAACAATTTTGAAGAAATGTTCACTAGCCCACCATCAGAACATCTCACACACATCGAACCAGCTGCTGTAGTAAACCTGGAACTATCAAGTAAAGACGAAATAAAGAGAGCAATTAAGAAATTGAGGAACAAGGCAGCAGGGAAATGTCATCCAGGCTTTACTGCACCTCTTCAAAATGATATGGACAAAAGAAAGAACTGAAAAGAAGAAACCAAAAAGGAACCGCCCTCCTCTCAGTATCAATCAAGGAAAGCATTAAGAAGGCTGAAACTGCAAGTTTGTTCTCCCCAAGGATAAATCTTATGAAATCCAAATCCCAACCCTATAAATAATCGTACAAGTCTAATCAAATGAAACTGGTCACTTCATGTGGATTTCAAATTTGAGAGGCATTCAACAGCGTTGGCGTGGGATCTCTTTGGAAACAGCTTATAAGAGCATCTGATAATGTCAGTTGGCAGTGGAATATTTTTATACTTAACACTGCCACAATCACATATTATGCATGTGTAAATCCTTGCTGTGGTAGGTAGATCCCAATCTAGAAGTTATTTTCATTAAGGATGATTAACTTTTATAATAAGACTTCATGTGTACAAAAATCACAATATATACTAAAATGGTTTATTTCATGATCATAAACAGCATTTTTAAACTTCTTTCCTTGCTTACATTCTAGTAGGAAGCCGGTTTACTCCCAAAATCAAATCATAATTTCGCTTTACCCTAAAGACATCGTTAGCAGTAGACTTCTCTTTTTGCAATCTATTCGACTGCTTTGCTACTGGGGCACTTGTATGCATGGAACTTGATTTGCTTCTGTTTTGTACTACAACCATTATCCTCCAATTTTGTACAGTGTTTTCACAAAAGAAGAAAGCAGGCAAAAATACCTGAACCTACTCAATGGCAGGAATGTGCTGAAGGGGATCAACTGCACCTCTTTTTAAGATTTATTTACAGAAGAAAGAAAGAAAGAAAGACACTATCCTTCAACTCATTTGCAATTTAAGTCTTTAAAATCATTTGTAGCCATGGGCAAAAGTTTGTAGGTGTAAAGAAGCAATAGCCTACAGTAATCTTGGAGATAGTAAAATAAATTCTTTAAGTGTAGGATAACTTTTAAGTTTGAAAAACATTTTTAAAGGAAGCTTTCCTGGAGTGTTATAAAAGCGCAAAACTTGATTTTGCAAAATTTTTTTTCTCAATACTATGGTGATTTTTTTTTTACCTTTTTCTGTGACCTGTTTTAGGCCTATGATTAAAAAGAATCTTTTGAAAGCCTTTACATGATTAATAAAAAAAAATATAAAAATGATAATTTAAAAGAAAAAAAAGCGGTAGCCTTCTTTTGGTGAGCAAATGACAAAGTTGAGCTGAGCAGAAATCCACCTCCAGGTGGACAATTCCCAGCCTTGAAACCACAAATGCTAAAATTTTAAAAAGGGTATACTACTCTGAAATTGAAAGTTTCACTTTTGAGGAGATCTGTAGTGATATGGCAAAACTTCATGCCCAAAAATGGGGGGGGGGAACTATAAGGCTATCATTTTTATTATAGCCACATACCTATGCACTTCAGAGCAACCACAGACAGAAAAACAAAATAGAAATTAAACAAATGAAACATTATTTCTTATATTTAAACACAAGAACTTAGTGAAACTTACCTTTGCGTGTATTCATCGGGTTTTGACTTCAAAACAGACATATCGAGAGGATGATTAACAATATGAGATCTAAGTGGGGCGATATGATCCATTTTTTGGCTGTATTTTGTTGAGGTTCTGTGAGGGGATGAAGCAAAATTGTTGTCCATGGATGTCGACTGAACTGATGAGGGACTTCTTAAAATTTGTGCAGTATCTTGAATAATTGAATGACACATCATAATGCTTGTATTATCTTGAGGTGGCAACTCTGATTGACTTTTAAGCTTATCACTTTTTGATTCAAAACTATGTTCTTTGTTTGTCCAGTGACTAGACTCACTTTCAAGGACACTTTCTGACTCCCAACATTCTGATTTCGGCATCTGAGAAGTATTTTGTTCATCAGCTTTCCAATTCAAATTTGGGTGCTTTCTGCTGTAGTTAGCCACACTGAAATTCTCGTTTTCACCCAGACTCAGCCCATCTTCTTCCTGATTAATTCCTTGGGATGAGTCAGTTCCAACAATATCAATTTCTGTTGAAATGCCAGACTCAATTGAGCAAGAACTGATATTAATATTTTTTATCTCATTACTAGGAGAGAATTTCTCTGAATCTTTATGAACTACGGCATTAGTTGCCAGTGTTTTGGTTACAAGATCTTCTGCAGCAACTCCCTCTGAATAAATTGTTTTATTAGCTGTAAAAGATTCTCCAGGTGTTTCCAGAAACTTATCAGGATCCTCTGAGACAAAAGAAGATGACTGATGTACACTTGTAGATGTGAGTGACCCAGCTTCATCGGGTGAGCCAATCTGTGGGACTAAACAGGAGTCTACAATTGCCTTATTCATTGGCTTCCTTTGTGTTTGAGAATTTATCAATCCATGCACTTTGACTTTAATTTTTCTGCCCAATCCAAAGTCAAGGTGCAAATGACCGATTATGTCAATATATTCTTCAAATTCGAAAACACTTTGGACACAAGACACCAAAGAAGCTCGCAGCATCTTGTGGTATTTACCTTCCTCATCTTCCTCTTCAGCAGAGCTCCTGTAAGATAGAAAACAGATAACCTTAAGTAAACAAATAGGAGGATTAAATAAAATATTACATTGCATCGTTATTAATTTATTTCATTGGTTTGGTTTTAAGTGCATTGCTAGCTGACAACAAGGTCACCTTAGGCTTTCAACCCTGTGACAGAAGGGTTCTTGCAGATCTCAGTGCAGATTTGCTAACCTGTTCCACAATGCCACCAATCCCCGTATTTCATTGGAAAAAATATAATATTCGTTTAAAATAACAGAAGGGATTATTTTTTAAAACAACAGAAAAATGACACCAGTTTTCAAAGTGCTAAAAGGATCTTTGCTTCTGGACTCCTAAACAATTTATATTTCAAATACAAAGAAAATCAATAAATTGAATGTGAGGTAAAGTATACCAATAAAAAAAATTACTAGATAAAGATGTCTGTCTCCGGATTTATTATTTATAAAGAATAGAAATAGATTTTGCACAGTAATTGAAAACATAAGTGAAACTAAACAAGGCCACTTTTAACATGAAGTGCCTAAACCTGACAGAAGGATCATTTATGAGGACAAAATTTGGCATTTGAAGTGTAATAAGGGATTTTAAACGGGTCCATACATGGCATAGAAATTTTAATGGAGACAAAGACAGCCCTGACAAATCATTTCATTAAGAGCACTTACTGTACTAATTAACTTGTCTCCAAAATCTGATTACTTCAAAACATAAGTTACACAGAGATATTCGTATGAAGTCGAAAAATGCTGTTTTTATGAGGGAAAGGCTAAAGAAACTAGAACTCAGGTTTAAATATAGAGGCTAGAGAGACTAGAGTTCTGGCCTCTTAAGATACTTTAATTTTTCAAACGAAATTCAATGCCCTCCTCATGTCGTTTGATATGCAGCATACTTTGTATGACCATAACTTAGCCCTCAACCTTTTATTTTCTGTGCAGTGGAAGGTACATAGGTGTGAGAGTTAAAAATTAACAATACTTATTGTTGACCTAATGGAAGGTTCTACATCAGGGAACCACTTTTTAATATTTGCTTAGATTTTAGATGTGTAGTAGTACCACTAGTAGAATTCGTAGAACATGTATTGGGACTGGCTATTTTTGCCTTAATTCTCTTGGGCTATTAACATCCTATGTTCATTATTCACTTAAACATTGATCTGCATTGCACGCCTCATTGAATGATATCATGATAATTATTCATCATATTCATGAAACATTTGCCTGTGCTTTGGATCAGTTTAGAAAGTTCTTAAAATAGTTGTTAGTCGTTTAAGCAAATTTTGCATGTGTGTCCCATAGATTAGTAACATGAATGGAAAAAAAATATACTTTACTATGCAAATAGAGAACAAGGGAAAAAATCAACAGGCTCTCTGGAATATTTACCCTGTCACAATCTTGGATTGTGATGCAATTGCAATAAATGCAAAAATGGGGCTTGAATGTAAACAATGACCAAATCCTATCATAGATCCAACTGCCTTCTCAGTATATTTCGGCTTAACATTCATAACCAAAAGAGGTCTTGCCATAACATAAAACTAATTCTAAAAGCTTACACATATGTATTAGTTAAGGTTTTATTCATCAATATGTCCGTTATGAATGGTCAGTCGGCAAAAGTCTACGTCGCCTAATCAAGTTGATTGTCAGCTAGATTCGCTATTGCATACACAATACAGATTAAGGGCAAGACTAAAATTAGCCAGGAAACGACAAGGTGGTTGTTTTCTTTTGTCATTTAAATTTACAGCTTCGCATGCGTTTTGGAACCAGCTAATTTAATATCTTGATTACAAAAAAAAAATGCTAAAATTTTGCCTTTTTGCTCTTTATGTCATCCGATTGAGACTAAAAATATATGAGATTAACCAGCATCCATTTACGCAATTGAGTATCTAGGGATGGTGCATTTTGTTGCAGTAAATTTTGAAATATATCCTTCATCATGATATAAAAGTAATTAAAAAATTCTATAGGTAGAGGCTTTTAATAAACTTTATTCTGATATAAATTTCGTCTGATTCTGTCAAAAATTACTGTGAGAAAAGTATGTTTACTACTTTCTATAGCCATTGATTGATATTAATATTTCCATGTAGGATACCATACATTACCCTATTCCAAATGAGGTCTAATAAAAGCCTTGCATAATTTTAGAGGTGTAAATTTTTAAATGTTAAAAGTTCTCTTTATAATTTCAATCATTTGGTTTGCTTTACTTATTACTCTCTCGATGTGAGGTCGAAAAGCCACGATGTATTGAATGTACTCCTAGGTCTTTTTCTTCTATACATGCACTTATTGATAGTACCTTATTGCCCACCGTCATTGTGTATTCATATCAAGGATTATGTTTGCCACTATGCATGTTAAAGCATTGAATCAACAAATCAGACCATTCCTGTGGTGTCTCTAAATCTTTTTGAATGACATTATCAGACCTGCCAACCCCAAATTGTGCTCACAGGAATATTCACCACTACTCACAGGAATTTAGAGAGTCTGACAGGAATATGCCAGTATAACCAAATATGCATGGATAAACCGTACTACACCTTAATTAAATACTCAACTATAGACATTCCATAACATTAAAGCGTAATATTAGAGGCTAATTCATGAATTTTCGACTCTAAAAGATGCAAGAAAGTATCTTTCTACTCACTACCTTCAGTCCAATAATATCATCATTTATCAAGCCTTCAAGACCTGCAGGCTTAGGGCCTGGGTGATGAATTTTTTTAAAGGTGCCCTACAGTGTATAAAACTCAAAATCTAGCTAACACAATAATAAAAGGTTACATGAAAAAAGAAAATCTGTGTGAGATAGGTCTTCAAAATCTCAATAAGGCTTAAAATTGTGACCCATTGTATATTAAATAAAACATTGAGTTTTCCTTTGCTCTATTTAAGTCTGTAGTCTGTAAGTTTATTTAAGACTGTATAGGCTTAGAGAGAGAAATAAAAAGAGAAAGAGTGAGAATTACTGAGATAGTGATAAAAGAGAGAGAGAAATAAAAAAGAGAAAGAGTGAGAATTACCGAGATAGTGATAAAAGAGAAACAGAGAGAGAGAGAGAGAGAGAGAGAGAGAG
>BLXT01005777.1:852838-882304 GCA_019648995.1 Plakobranchus ocellatus
CCCCCCCCTCTCCTTTTCTCTCCCCTAACCAATAACCACACATTAATTAAAGAACAAGGAAAACAAACTATTAACCCATTTGCTGCGGAAAAATTTAACTCTAGCTGCAGAGAAATTTTTAAAAGGCCGACTTTAAATATGAATAAAAGTAGAGCGTAAATAAAATTTAATTTCAATGCTACAATGTAATCTATAAGAGATTTTGTTTTAAATGTTGCTATTTTATTTCTAAAAATGGTCGTAAAAATACATTGATTGAGATCGTTAAAAAAAAAAAAAAATCGGGTATGGGGTTAATGTTGGAAAAAAAATGTTCAAAATTTTGATCTGACTTATGCGGGCTCCTTTTCTTCCGTCTAACCAAAGATTCTAGAACTATCTTTGGTCTAACTCAGTTGCGTAGCCTATTAACAATAAAAATTATTATATCGAGATATTTAACTGATCATAAATCGAGATTCATTAGATGCCGTATTTCTCAATCGATAGGGCCTATGTCGATTTCTTGTCTCAGTAGGCCTAGTTTAGTAGAACTATAGTACAACACATATATGAAATTCCTTACTTCTTTTAATATTTTTGTTTTTATGACAAGGATTTAACGCTGAAAAACATAACCCATTGAGCTAAAAGTGTTCAAAAATATGTCTGTAAAATTAGAGCGTAGAAGCATTTGACTCCTCAGCCTTCCAATTTGATCTAGGCCTTTCTTTAACTTACTTTAAGGTAGCACTACTACCTATCCTTCATTCTTTGGTCTTTAAAGGCACTAAATGTCTATGTATCCTTACCAAATTTTTACAAAACATAGATCAAATATGTAAGTGTACATTTGTAACATGTTTTTGCAGTTTGAAGCCGTATTTTTTTTAAATTAGGAGTTTTATTAAAAAGGGAGATAATCAGAGTCGGAAAAACTATGAAACTTATTACGTAAATATTTTCATAACCAGTAGTCTCAAATGCTTTGAATTTGGTTGAAATGTCTATTGATATATGACAATAGGCATGTTCTACAACTATTTGCGTACAGTAAGTAATGAGGTGTGGGGCCAAGATTAAAAAATGTGTTATTTTTTATTGAAATTTCGCAATTTTCTACTTCTGTGTACCATTTTATATCAGCTATTTTTCATTGGATCTCCAAAATTGTAGAACATGCCAAAACCCATGTAGTTACAATCAGAATGCAAAAAGAATTTTAAAAAAATCTTTAAAAAAAAAAAAAACGGTACCCGTAAAACGAAATATACACCTTATTTTTTCACAAACTTTTGCGACACCATTTTTAAACTTTTACGACTCCATTTTTGCTTAGGAATGTAAAACTATGAAGACAAATAACTTTTCTGCAACTCATAAGATCCAGACAGGTAAGGGAACAACACGTTTGTAAAGGAATCGTGAAAAGGAAAGTTCAGTTGGAAAAAAGTTTAGATTCGTAAAATTATTCAGCAATCATTACACTGCACGATTTTGTTCGATTTTGAGCTAAACTGACCCCTAGACCCCCTCTATTTGTCTGCAAATTGTGAAATAACGGTCAGATTTTATTTTAAAAAATTTACAGAGTCGAAAAGGTGGATAGTTTAGCTTACTAAAAATCATCAACAAAGCCGTCAATTCCATAATTCCAATTTTTGGCAATTTTCTAGGTGATAGTTAACGTAGCATATCATTACTCTTTTCTATAACTTTTTTTCGACATTAGCCTTCGCGTAGGCCCACACTGGAGGCAGCAGTTCACGTATCCAACAATACAAGTTTTGAAATACTCTCTTTCTTTGGTGCGAGCGCACACCAAGTCGGCAGTTTGTCGAAGCGTTGGAGCTTGTACTTCTTAAGTCAGTGGCTTTGTTGGATAAGGGGAAGTGGGGTGCCAGTACGTGACCACGCATAATTCTACTGACCAGCGCGAATCACGATGCCAGTCTTGTTGCGCAAATTAACATGTTAACTTGTGGTTGGATAGCGCACAGTAATCAATCCTTCAAGTTAGCCACGACAAGTCGCGTCGTCTCCAGTGTGGGCCTACGCTTAGAACAGTTCCTCTTTCGGAAAGCCAATTCAAGGGAGCTAATAAGGCCGCATGCTAAGATACGATCTCTACTTTCGATTTATTACGAAACTAGATTTCTAGATCTATATCTAGATTCTAGATCTAGATTTTTAAAATTAGATCTAAATTAAATTCTTGATACTGCTCAAATACTTAATCTAAAATCTAGATCCTTAAGCTTAAACTAAAAGATTCTTGGCTTCTTGTGTGACTCCGGACTCTGGGTATTTCGAAATCAATGTAGATCTAGACCTAGATCTAGATCTAGTGAAAGGTTAGTTTTGCCTATTCAAGTCTATTGTTAGGCCCACGACTAAGACTTGAGTTTCATCTTAAATTTAAAATGAAACCTCGGTTGGGGCTTATAAGAAAAAATTAGACTCAAGTTCAGATCTACATGCATATTTAGACTCTAGATAGGAAACTTATCGAGATCTAGAATCTAGATCTCTAGACTAGACCGTGAATCTCTTCTTCTTCTTCTTCTTATCAAACTAGGCCTTTTCAAACAAAGTAGAATTAAAATAACCCAGGTCTGTTGTCCAGCCAAATGTATCCCATTGGATCAAAAGACTCTGACTTTTGGTTGGCAAAGACCCAAATGAAAGTGTAGTTAGAGTAGAAGTCTGAAGTCCCTTTTTCATTTTGAAACAGGGTTGAGGCTACTTGGCATGATAAAACAGTTGCTGGTAATGGGGGAAACTTGTTCTTTCCTATCGCTTTTTGAATGCTTTTTTAGGTAACACAGTTGTGTAGCATTAGCCCCAGATTCTCCTGCAGCTTTTGTATTTATATAAATATATCTATTAATGATATAAACTTTGTTTTACTTTTTTTTTGTTCTTTTTTTAGATGGACTTGCCACAGCATTATTTTCCATCAAACCCTTGTCCATACAAGTTAAAATCATCCAAGGAAAACCAGCATAGGAGAATCTTATTTGGCGAATATGGGGCATACATGAATGGAAATTTTGACTTTGGCAAAGGATCACAAATAGAATTTTTCACCCAGAAAGGTCAACAAAGCATAAAAGGTCTTTCCACTACCTTACCTACCATACCTTTGTGTGATGAGCCCTTAGAAAGTGAGTTGTTAGATTTTTCAAACCCTGCAGAAACTTATGTGTAAAAAAATCAACATATGAAATAAGGCTAAGCAATAGCAACCCCACCATATCTTTTTGCTTTTTTTAAAGTTGGTTGCACTGTACAATTTTGTGTAAGTAAAATTGAGATGGCGTAAGAAAATGGCATTATGATTACTTTAGCATAATTCTTTGCAATTTCATCTCATGAGAGTATAAGTGTTTCCATCTTCTTGTAATCGTTTGATGAAAACATGAAAAAAACATCAACAACTACCTGAGAGTGTTTCGTTATCAGTTATCAGTTATCGTTTTCATGTTATGATATTTATTGTCTTTGTAAAAAATCAAATTTTTTCATAAATTATCATGCTAAAATGTCTTTGCTCATAGATTGGCCTTGCCACGCCAAGGCTGTAATAAAAACCCTACTGGATAGTATATTGGTTCAGCAAATATATATTGGATTCATTTTGCAGTATATTGTGGTCTTTTCTATTGGTGACATAGAAGATATTTCATTTTATATGCTCAAAACTTTTCTGTGAGTTTATTTATCTTTGAATAATATAAAGATTTAAATGTGAATGGGGAGGGGGTAAGCATTTTTTGTCCACAGTAACTGGTTTGAGTACTTAAAAAATCAAGAAAGAAGTCGCTCTAGTCTTAGATCTATGTTTGTGTTTTTTGGGAGTGAGGGTTTGGCTGTATGGATATATGCTTAAAAGTTTTATTTTTCAGTGAATAAAATGAAATTCTCCTGACCTAGCATCTCAAGTTTTCTGTAGCTAAGATTTTGTAATTTAGATTTAACGCTGTTTAGTTTTAATTTTCCGTTCTTATTCCCTTAAATTTTTTTTCCTGTATATGTATTTCATTTTTTGCTATCATAATTATCATATCAATAATTAAAAAAAAAAAACAATAAAAAATAAACAAGCTAAAAAAATTAAATTAAAAAAGAAAAAGCAAAGCAAAATTGCATATATTATTATAATATATTATATTAAATAAGCTTTCTCTCTGGTCAGCATTTTTTCACTATCTGAATAACAGATATTGATGAAAGAAATCACAAAAAATATTTTAGTCAAAGCATCAAAAGAATCAAACTTATTTTGATTAATATGATTTTGTCTTCCTCTCTACACTCTCAAATAGGTCAATGGATCTCAAGAGACAGAATTTTGGGCGTGTCAAACTTTAAAGACACTGTCCAAAAAATGAAATCTGCGATTCATTATCTGCCATTACTCAGAGCAAAAATGCAAAATGCTTCCATTGTAAGTAGAGATGCAATTGTAAGTAAGGCTTACAAAATAATTTACATCTGTGACATTTCAGTAAAGATTCAGCAATATTCTTTATTTTGGCTATTTAAAATGAAATCAAATTTTTAGATTTAAATTTTCATGATAGTTTTACGCATTTTTAGAATTACTCTTGTATTCAAAAAGCGTTTTATTTTGTTTGAAAAAATTTATTTGCTGTATGCAGTGAAAAATTTTGCTAAGATCATTTTATGCCAACCTTTAAGCATATATCTTTAAATTGAGAAGAATTTTTGAAAAAAAAAATAAGTATATTGCAAGCTTTTTTTTTGTTCTTCAACACTTACTTGCAAAGTCAGGACTGTATGTCTTTTTGCACTTTTCTGTGGCTGTTGCTAGCTCTGTACGAAAAAAAAAATACAGAAGTTGTTTCATCAAATTGAACTAATAGTTTTCAGAAAACCTGAATGCATGTATCAATGCTGCACAGACTATGGATCAAAGTAAAAAGAATTTTGAAGAAAGTACAATTATGTTTCAAGAAAAGCTTCCAAGTGCTGTTCGTATGTTGAATGAGAAAATACAGGATATTGGTCAAGCCTACAATAGCAATGTGAGTTATTGGAGTTCAAATTCATTCAATCATATAAGTTTAAGATTTTGATCATTTATAAAACGTCCCTCCAGGTAATTAAAAACTGTGATCGTTAAAACCAACCTCTTTGATCATCATGTAATGCAGTCAGATAATTTGCAAGAAGCAAGAAAGAACATTTATCATTGATTAACGATAGATTAGAAGTAGTGAGACTAAAATAGAATTTGCCATAATAAATTGTGTAGCAGCCTGACAAAATGAGTCAAGTTGCGGGACTACATCGCTGAGATCAACTCAAAATATTAAAGTAAAGAAGTAGAAATTCTCAATGCTTTATGTACAGAAAGTCTGTTGCATGTCTATAGAAAGTTTTCCACATATAGAGGTGAGTAGTTTTCACCGCTCTAGCGAATGAGTTTCAGTAAAGTCAACCATGCAAAATTGCAACTCGACTCATTTTGTCTGATTGCTACACAATTAAAAAAAAAGTCTCTCTCTCCTTTGAAATAAATTATAAAAAAAAAAAAAAGCAACTTGTCCTCTCTTTTCACAAAAAAAATTGTTACATTTCACTCATAATTTAACCCTTCATCCTCTCATCAAGGCTTACATTGTTCCTCTTCCTATACTAGTAGCTGCTCATGAATGCTTACAGTGTTCATGAACATTGGGCTAATGACATATTCACATAAAAACTTGAAAGTTAATTTTTAAACTGACAAAAATAAATTTAACAAATACATTCTTTTACCTTTCCAAGGATATGCCACACATTGATTTAGGGTAAAAAAATGATGGAACTCTGCATGTTAACAAATGGTAACCCCTAAAAAAATTTTTTTCAAAGGAAAAAAGCTCCCAAAAAATTTCAAAAAAAAAAAAAAAAGATATAAAAGGATCAGTTAAAGAGTTAAATACATTAAAAGGGATATGGTTTGTTGTAACAAAGTGAATGCTTCAACTTTGTGATCAACCTTAACTGCTTGATAATTTGTCTGCTTTTTTTGCTGCTCATTTCAGTGTTGGAGCGGTTACAACAGAGATTACTATGGTGGACTTCTTGCTCACACTGAAATGACAAATGACTCCCCAGAAATTTTGGTTCACATGAAAGGAAAAACCTTCAATGAAATCTGTATCCTTGATTCTGAAGAAAATAATTCGGCATTTTTATTGCCCCATCATATCAAATTATTTTTATCTCTTCTCTCTCTCTTTTTTTTTTAATTGCTTAGAAAAACAAGAGAGATATATTTTTAGGTCACACATTGGACAGATACATATTTTTTTGCATCATTCATAAAAGATGTTTATTTTATGAAAATGTCCTGACACTTGTTAAAATTAATGATTCAGGTAGTGCAAGAAATGGTTATAATAAAATCTCTTCAAAGTGAATTTCCTTTCTTTTTTTTAAATGCTTTGAAAAATAAAACGTTTTTATCTTGACATGGATATAACAGCTTTATCCAATTCATCCTTGAAGAGTTCCCTGAAATGATTTCTAGAACAATAAAAATAGCTTACAGCTGTAAAATGTAGTATATGATTGTTATACATGTATATGTTTCATTTTTAATAAAAATTTTTCTCTGAATTTTAAATTTTATGTACAAATAGAGAAAATCAATCTCATTGATTTTTAGAAGGCTTAAGGGCAAATGTTATTTCCCAAACCATTGCCTTTTGGCTTGGTATTGTGCCTTATCATGAGACTGCAGGTGCATCAAGGGTGTCAACTGATAGTACTACTGGCCTAAAGTGTCTCAGTGTGTCAAGCTCTCTTCCTGTGTCAAACATCTTTCAACTATGTGCTTCTAAAAAATCCGGAGGAAAAAGTAAATATGTGATGTTAACACAAAGTGAGATGTTTTATGGTAGCATATTATGATGAATTTCAGTAGCTATTGTAATTTTCGAAATTCTGTCATGAAGTTTTGCCAAGTTCTGGAATGTGTTTTGTTCTTATACTGTACATCTGCAAAGCATGCTGAACAGGCTGGAAGTAAAAATTGAAATGTATCTTCATAGGTTCATTTTTTTTTTTAGTTCTTGCCATTTTGTCATAAACATTAATTCTTCATCATAAGTAATATTTACTTTTTCAGTTCACTGATAATTTTTTTTTTGAAGGAAAAAAAATTAACACAGTGCATTCATCTCATGTGAAAGAATGTAAAAATAGAATGGTGCTTTTTTGGTTTTTGATATCTAAAATTAATTTAAGTAAATTATCACTTCTGGTACCATGTGTACTATTAGTTGGAACTGTTATCTAAAAAGTTGCTAAGCTTAACTAAGCTTATCAGTCAAAGCCTCACTCTGCGTAAAAGAAGCCATCACTCAATCAGTCAAAGCCGTACCCTGCATCATAAGGTTCTTAAGGCTCTTAGGTGCCAGTTGTGAATTTTACAACACATTATGACTTTGGCAATGTTTTTACATTTTCTTTATTTCTATGTAACATTTTTGATTTTCAAAAAGAAAGAAATTTGTTTTTTTGACAAAAATTTTGGGTTAAATAATAATAATAAAAAAAAACAGCCGACAATTTTTTGTCAAGGGAAAAAGCCTGAAAGTTATAAGGAAAAAAACGACTGTTTTAAGACTTAATCTGTTTGCAATTAACGTTTATGAGGTCAATATATGTTTTCAACCTATACTGAGCAGAAAACAGTCAAAACAATACAATATTTTTTTTTTGTTTTCAGAATGCTGTAATGTCATTTTCTTCAGTGGCAAGAATTCAATAACTATAATTATTTGTTGTTAAATATTGCTTAGCTATTGATTGCTTGGGAATACCCAGAATGTGATATTGTGTGTGGGAAAAAAATGTTCAGAAAATTATAGTGGTAGTAATTTTAGTCAGAGTAACAATAGCAATAGTACTGAAGTCTCATATCTTGAATATTTTAGGCCTAATTTTGACCAAACACCTATTCTCTTCTGAATCAGTTTTAGTGTGTGGACGAGAAAGTTGCGGCTGCTGTTTGTTTAGTTTGGATGAGACCATGACTCTACACCAAAAAAGAAGTGTTGACTTAAAAGAAACTGTATCATCCACTTGCTTCAGGTGTGATAGGTTTTATGTACAAATTTATAATGATTACATTGTTTTGGTATTGGTTCCTTATACAAACAGCAGGTTTATTTTTTGTTTTTAATATTCATAACAACATAATATATCCAAATAGCTATATGAGAAGTGCTGTAACTACTATATCAAACATATCATTGAAATTATTGTGGGCATAATGGAAAAGGGGCTTTTCGTTATTATATTTTTATGTCACTAAGCATATGCTTTTTAAAAAAAGTTACAGATCACACATGCACGAAAAAAGAAATATAGGGGCAACATCAAAATTTAAACAAGCATTCTGGAAAAGTATCATTTCAAACACCTTTGGTTTTTAAAAAAAAATATGGGTGAATCAGTTAAATAGTCTTTGTGCATGACAATTGTGAATATCCTTTGGCATCAGGGCATATCATTATGATAGGTCTCAAGATAGAAAAATGCAATGTTGACATAAATCCAGATGTTACACCTAGTTTTTGTCTTTTGGTGTGGTTTACAACTGGCATCTCATTATTTGGGAATGTGGAACAAGGTGTATGTCATAACACCTTTTTAAACCTGAATCATCGCAAAATGGAATAAAAGTAGAACTATAAACATCTTCATAAATTTTCCACAATCATGCAATATCAAAATAATGGAATTGTGTTAGAAATATAAATCCGTCACCATGTTTTTTGGTTGATGCTCTTCAGATTTTATGCTCTCCTGAAAAGTTGCCAATTTTTTATATGCTCTTTTTCCACTACCACACATTATATAACCTATAGTATAGTTATACATGTTTTTTTTTTCTGCTTGAGTAAAAAAAAAGACCTAAAAAGTTGAATATTTCTTTTTATGTTCTTTTATCCGCTGTGCTCAACTTTGTATTTGTTTTTTACTTTCAGCCCATACATGGAGAATGAAATTTTGATATCAAGTCCAGCAGGAAGTGTGTACCTGTGGGATATCCAATCTGGTTTCAGCCCTTTGCCCCAGAAAATGGGTAGCAAAAAAATGACCTTTCCAGAACCCTGGTCGACAGCTTTCTTTGGAGGACATCCTCGACACATTATTGTAGCTGATAATTCAACTGTAGTCATGTTTGATCATAGGGTGAGACTTACAAGTGCTTTTGGACAATTCTTAAATGTTTCTTGTCATTTAGTGATCAAGTTTATTGTGACCTCTAAAGTTTAACTCACCGGGCCCTGGTGTTGAAAGGTATCGATATGCTGTTTTTGGCGCCCGAGCCCTGATGTCGAGTATGTTTGGAATGGCTTAGCGATTTTTTTGGAGTACGTTAAAACATCGTAGAAACCTCCGGTTTTCTTGATTGTTTTCGTGAGTTTCCGAGCTTTACGGTGATACCTGATTTGCCGCATTTCTCCTATCATTCAAAATAAAGGATTGAAGACGGATATTTTTGAACTGCCCGATCTGTCATTCTGAACTCGTTTCCAATCACAACAATAGCGGCATCACAGCGCAATGTGTTTGATACTTTTGAGTTCGTGGAAAATAGTGATGTTGAGCTACATGAGCTGGAATCAGAAGTTAAAAAAGAAAATTTTCATTCCCAATCGTTTCAACAATATTAGTTTTGTTCTGCATAAAATCTTGCTCCAAACCTAAGTGCCCATCCGATCTCGAACTCTAGATTTAGATCTAGATTTAGAATCTACACTAGATATAGAGATTCTAGGTTGAAATTTCTTTCTAGAATGTACATTTGAATTTTGAGTGAAAAATCTAGGTCTAGTAACTATAATAAGGCAATAAATCGTCATATCAGGTTTCTGTAATTCTAGATCTACTCTGCTCACACACCAACAACCCAAGAAGGTGAACGGTCAAATGAAAGACTTCATAACTCAGAGTGAGATAGATTTAGATTTCGAAGGAAGAACCAGTTTCAATGAAATGATTTTTAATTTTCGGTGACAAAATTTATTTCCAAATATAATATTTTTCTCAGATTATAGATTTTCTAGATCTGCTTTTTGTGGGTGTCTGCTGTCTGAGAACGCTTTCCAAAAATGGGAAATGCATTAAAAAATTGTAAAAAAAAAATCAACCACAACACTAAAAGAAATAAAATTAACACATTTGTAAAGCTCTGAAATACCTAAATATGCATAGTAAAAATGAAGTTTCTACTACAATTAAGTAAAGCACTAGAATTTTTTAAAAATTGCCTGAAATGGCCGGTTTTGAAGCAGCAGCGAGCCTTGGAATGACCAGGGGATGGTGAGTTGAAATATGCAGATTTGTTTAGAGAAGATCAATTGGAATACTTGTGAAAAAATATTATTGTTTTTTGATATAAACCGATGTTACAATCCTTGATAGTTTCTGTACCATACCATCTGATCTTTAAATTTTACTTTCATTAAACTGGGCAGTCCAAGTTTCAACAAGGTGCACCTTTGTTTGTTCTGCCTGGAAATATTACCAAACAAGATGAGCAAGTAATGGCAGCTTGCTCCATAGGATTTCCTTACTTTTCTGTGGCTTCAGACTATGGTTTATTTCTTTTGGACAGCAGATTTCCAGAGACACCTGTAAGTTTAAGTTATTTCTGTGTGTCTTTTCTTCACTTTTCCAGGTCCCTATTCATAATGATAAACATGCAGTAGAATTTTTTCTCACAAAAAAAAAATTATCATGCTTTAATGTAACTTCAAACACAGACTTTCTTGTTTTACCTATGAAAATATCTTCTTTAGCTATATAGCGATTGTATCGTAATATTGACTAGGAAATTCTTGTGCTGTTACGAAATTGTTCAACCTTTTCTGAAATATGCAATGTATAAAGATAGGTGAGGGAACACATCATAGTGTTTTGTCTAATAATGTTGTGATTATTGAAATAAATTCATCATTTTTCAAATTGACAGTCACAGGGTTACGAATAACAAATAAACAAAGCTGTGAGATGAAATAACCTAGAATTTCAAATTTGAATTTGAATTGAAAATCAAAAAGGGTTTTTGCAAGATGTGATATTGCAGCATTTTTATAAAGCTTGGAGATTTATCTGTATTGTTCGCTTTTCTGAGGTTATGCATTGGAGTACGGAAATGATGTCACCACCACAGTATTTACAACCTTGGCAAACACAAGAAGATATAAATGATGGCAGTAAGTTTTTTCACTTTACCATAATCTTTTCACTCTTCTGTGCAAATTCGACATTTTGAATTCATCATTTACACAAACTGGTAAAAGAATTTGACTAATTCTTAGCAATAGAAGTTTCTAAAAACCTTATCATTAACAATGCTAAGAAATGCAAAATGAGTATTTTTTTTTTCTGTAGAGTATCAATTTTTTTTTATTTCTGTGCTTGTACCTCTAGCAGCTGAGTATATTAGTTACATACCAAGCAGCACTAAATCACATTAATAATACTAAGACCTTTTATACTTTTCATCCTTTAAAAAGTATTTAACCCTCTTGACAACAGGAAAGCTTCTGTTTCTGGCCTCTCAACAACCAGCTGAGGTCATGTGTTTCCCTGTAGACATAAACAGCGCTCGGCCATTGACTGCACCAATTCTGCCATGGGAAGTGTCCAAGATTGGGTGAGACAAAGCATTTGTTACTACAGTTAAATTAGGCTATCTGTCTTGAGGCCAATTCTTATGAGTCAGATCTTGCATAAAAAAAAAAATAGATATCACATCCATATACAATCCTTAATTTGTCCCCAAGGTTTTTATGTGCGTCCAATTTGTCATCAACTTCCATTTATTTTGGTTGTCTGCAAAAGAGTGTCAAAAGTAGTGCATAGATCTAGGTTTGAGGCAGAAGATATATATAGAGCCTGAGATATGGTTAAGAATTTATAAGCTGAAACAATTAATTTCATTTTGATCAAACTTGTTATCATTTTTCTACTGTGATTTAAAAAAAAAAAAAGGAGTGCAGATGATTCTCAATCCAGTCATTTTCTGACTTCTTACAAAGGTATCCTCCTGATTACACAGTCACTAGAAAAGCTTTTCTGCTATAGCAGTAATTATGAAATTGCCTTTGTTGACATTATAATTTAAATTAGAACATTTGGGGGAGTAATGGTCATGAAGTTCTGATTATGGATTACAAAGGACTAGACTCTAGACTGTAGATCACGCCTAGAATCAACCTTTTCATTTCTTCAAGAATGAGAGCAACAGAGCCTTTTGCACTTAATCTGAAAATTTTGAATTAATGGTGCTAACTTTATTTTTTTAGTTTTATGTAATTAGATCAGGTGAAAATCTACATCTATTTCTAGATCTATTTAAGATATTTATTGAAGGAATCCACTTTATTTTAATTACTTATCCATAATTTTTCTACAATATATATATATTTTTAAGAAATAAGGATCCTCTTAAAATTTCTTTCCTAAAGATATCCTTTGGACAAGCTATTTTTCTGTAAATTTAAAAGTCCTTACGTTAAAACACAATAACAAAAGTTTGAAAAATAAATATAACAAAAAGAAGAATGAAATGGATTCAACAACAAAGAGAGAATTTTAAGCATGCACAGCGAGGGACTAGATTTTAAGATTCTTAATCTAGATCTTACACTCTCAAGAGTAGAATAGAAGTTGTATAGCTTTAGGTTCCAATCTTATTTAACATAAATGAAAAGAAAAGTAATTATTTAAGTTTTTTTATTATTTTACAGTGTCATGAATGGCTTTAGGCTATTTTGATATAGGTCTAGCTGAACTGCCTATGACAATTAGTTACTTAAATAGACTAGAGAACATAAATCACTCCAAGTCTTGCTTATTTATGTAAAGTAAAAACAATTTAAGAACAGCGAGGCAGCTTTTCAGTATTTGATAGATCTACAAATTTACTAACAATTTGCAGACTATTCTCAGCAATGTCTTCAACAATTTCTCTTTTATACCCACCACCCACAGCTTCTAGGAAATACTAGTTATGCAATACACAGGCTAATTTGGTCGTAATAACACGAACAACTCTTGCTGGGAAAATTTACAATTACTGTCTTACGCAAGCAAGATTAGCTAAAAATACTGACCAAACAAATACTCTCATCTATCCTTTCCTTACTACATAAATATACTGAAAGCTTAAAGCTTATGTGGTCACTAGGTAACAATCTAACAACTTCCTTAAACAATACTCTCACATCTTCAAGAACCTTTTAGAAATCACTAGATCTAAAACGATAAACAAAGCCAAAATAACAATAGCACAGTTGGATTAAGAGATTCTAACTAGGCCCACTCAAAATTTGACGGAATATTATAAGTGAACAAGGCCAAATAAAATAGCCGTTCTGAGTCTAGATCTAGACTTAACTCACAAAAGCCAATTTGGTCACATAGAGGGATGTTTTAGTGACTCAAAAAGTAATAATGCATCACACTTAATTTTCAATCTTCGGTTGGTCTGCAAGCTGTTGGACCACATGTCCTTTTTATGTGAAAGGCATAAGGCAACTTAAAAAAAAACAACAAAAAAAAACACTAAAGCATAAAACCAACAATGTTACATTTTCTTTAATTTAAATTTTTTTTTTTTTTAATCAAAAATTAAAAAAGAAAAGACATTACATAAGGACTTAATGAAAGCAGTAACAAAGAAAGACAATGCAGTGGGCCATAAGAGGACAACAACCAAAGAGAGTTTGTTCAGTAGCCCATAAAGAGGACAGTGGCCAAGCCAAGTGAAAGAAATCGCATCAATTATCATGTAGTAAAAATAAAAGTGCAGTAAAAATATAATACTTTTATCCATCTGCCCATGATTATGAATGATGTGGTAAAGGAAGTTCCACTTGAAGCTAAAAAAAAAAAAAAGAAATTAGGATCCATCAGTATTTATCATTTCCTAATACACTAGTGGCATGGCTAAGTTTTTGGCCTAGATCTAGGTCTCATCAAAGAGTCATGGCTAGGTTTATTGCATAAGATCAACAATAGCGGAGTGGTGTAGCTTTAAAAAGGGCCAAGGACCTGTATAGTATCTAATGAAACATGCAATAATTATCAAATGAAGTCAAAATGATGGTAACAGTCGGTAATTTTGTATTCTTGTCACAAAACCTTGACTTTAGTAATTTTTTGTTTTGTTATAAATTTAAGGCCTTCAGTGACTCTGGATTTAAATCATATAAGGCAAGTAAGGACATAAAAGCAGTATGGAAGAAAGTGAAATGTTTTTATGATCTGAAATAATAATTTAACAAGCACTCATTTGTATGGAAAAGTGTAAGTTGACTTCAAAATAGACACTAATCAAGTCAAATGTTACATTTGAGATAAAAGAGATTTTTTGAACATTATTTTTACTTCTTCTTACTTAATTTTCAAACAACTTTCACCCATCATATCTTGGCACAAAATCAACTTATCTGTATCCAATTTTCACCATCAGAAAGCTCAAATACTTCAGTTTCAGGCTATGTGATTGGGTTTGAAAGTTTTGTTACTAAAGTTTTGAAAAGCAACTTCCCACTCATTTTGACTGGTCTTGCGACATACACACATATGTGTGCTAACATATTTGTGAAAATGTTTTGTTTTCACTTTTCTACAAAAGCCTTTAAACAACTTAAAATTGGTAACGGCACAGAATCAACATAATATTCCCATCCAGTCTGTATCATTGCAAGGCCTAAAGCTTGCCCTCTCAGCCTATTCCAATGATTTGCAACGTTCATAAGTAGCCTAACTCATATTGACAGGTCTTGTGACTTTTTTCACTTTAAGCATCTTAGAGGAGGTTATTAGTGTGAATGAGCCGATTGAGGAAAAGCTTTTTGGAGAAATTTGTGGGGTTTTTCTTTTTTTTTTTGACTTAAACTTGGGCAGATTAAAACGTCAGGGCACTTGCCAATCAATATTATTATCATGTCTTTACCCCCAACTGTGTTGTTAAACTTTGTAGCCTTGGCTGTTTTTTTTCACCTTTACAGAAGTCTAAAAGGAGATATATACAAACTGCTTGGACCTGTATGTGTCTTTTATTAAGTTGTTATGATACAGTGAAAAGTTTGTGAAGTGGGGGAAAAAACTCATCCATCATGAATGTGAAGAGGAATGGTTATGTCAAGCCATGACTAGTGTGTACATAATTAAATCCAGTCACTTAATTAATACAAATTTTCATTACATTTGCTTCTAAACCTTTTTTGACTTCTTTGAGTAATTATTGCAATTTTCATTCGATACTATACAGGTCCATGGCCCTTGATATGCTTGTTTGTAAGTAAGCCATGGCTGTTAGGAATATCAAATGTCTCAACTGCTGTTGATCTACTTACTTTCTCTATAAAAGAAAACTTTCTCTCTGGACAATTTTATTGGGAAGAAAATGTATTGTCATAATTTTTTTGTCACAACAAAAGAAACATAAGACATAAAGTAGCATAAAAAAAAAACAAAAAAACTCATTGTTTGGACAGAACAACAGTTGAAAAAAAAAATACAATGGAAGCAAATATAAAAATACCGCAAGTTTATCTTTAATTTCTTCATGGTTGAACGGATGGCCAAGGCTAAATCTGTTCATTTTAACAGGGAAACATCTCTGCATCTTCAAATTATTCTCTTTCCCAAATGTTTTACCTTTATTTTATTTTTAAATATAGGTTAGGTTAGGAATTTTTGTGCATATAGCCTGTTCTAAAGAAGATGATCTAAAGTTTTCAGGCCCCTGTCAGGCGAGGGCATCGGTAGCGGGCTCAAACTCAAACCTGTGACAGAAATGCTTCAGTAGATCCCAGGGTGGATTTGCTAACCATTGTGCCCTTTCTATATGAATATGCATATTTCAATTACCAAAAAAAAAGATCAAAATGATCTGTAATTTGAAAAAGTCTCCACTGTGTGTCAATAAGAAATAAAAAACAACAAGCTTTTGTATATCTCATGCAACTTATATTTATTTATCTTTCTGTATAGTCAATTTAGCAGCAAATTGTCATCAGTAGAAAGCACATTGCAGAAAAGATTCGAGTTCTCTCTTGCTGGACTAGCAGTCTCCCCTCCCTGCATGAAAGGCAGTTTCACTGTATATCAGGTAAGAGAATGAGCATGGATAAATTTCTCATTCTCAGCATGTAATATTGAACATTGTGTTCATAGAAATTGAGCAAGAAGGTTCCAGGACTATCCTTGAATTCTAGGAATCATAGAATTGTGCTTGGAGTGTTGTTTTTGCTGCAAAAAGTTTGGAAAAGAGCTTGACATGGTGTTTGTTATTTTATGAGCCCCCATGTTTTATAGTAAAATATCAATTTTCATTTGAGTATGATTATTTCAATTTGGTTGACAATGTTTGAAATTCTAAAAAGGAGTCACTTTTTAAAAATAGTCAAACTCCAACCACTTTCCCTGATATCTGCAAAATTGGGCAACATCACTCCTCTCTAAATTCAGGAAAGTTTTGTTTGTTTTTTTTTTTTTTGTGTAGGTTTTTTTGTAACAAAAAAAGGAAAAAAATTAAATGGAAAGATTTTCAATTATGTACACATTTTTCATATATTTTATAATATTAATAATGAAATGAAGGCATTTTTATTTCTCTACGTAATTTTAAAACAACCGAAAAATTGTTAATGCTAACAAATATAATTTTGTTGAAAAACAAAGATTTCTCCAAAAGTTGAGAAAAAAAATGAGGATCTAAGTTATTCTTTTGGACTATTTGGTTGAGTTTTAGGTAACCTGCCTTGATTCAGCACCATCCTTTGAAATAAGATGAAAAAAAAAGTAATGCAAAGAAAATGTGACCCTTTTTCCATATAGGTTAGAATTTTTTTTTCTTTCAAGATCTTAGGTGCATTTCTTTACAAAATGTAGCTGCCTCATCCATTTTTTTTTTTATTTTAGTTCATAGATTATGATTTTTTTATAGAATTGCTTTGTGTCCTGGAAAAAGGAAAACATTCTTAAACTTAACTTATAGATGTACAAACTCACTATTATCGGTGGTATATCTCTCAGTGGCCTCTCACACATTTTCTCAACCATCTTTCCTACCTTTTGCCCTCTGCTTTCAGGAAAAAAAATAGGTTTGTAATACCAGGCTAAATAAGTCAATTTAATGCAAATAATTTATGCCAGAAAGGACTAGAAGTTTATTGCTTTGTGCAACATGGTTAGCTAAACATGTTGACCATGCAAAGTCATATCCTCACTAATGTGTGAACATCTCGAAAGTTTCTAGTAACATTCCAAGCATATGTGATCTAATAACAACTTCCTGTAAACAATATTTTCCTACCTTTGAAAACCTTTTAGAAATCCTAAGTTCTACAATAGTCAAGCAAAGCCAAAAGTAATAATAATATAACTAGTCAACCAAAGTAGGCCTCGTTGCAGCCAATTGAGAATTTGACTGAATATTTCAAGCAAACAAAGCTATATAAAAAAATCAGCCATACTGAGTATAGATTTAGACTCAATACATATCAGATTTGTCACCGTCTAGATGTATACATTCTTGTCTTTGAAGCACGTTGCTGCTTCTATCCTTCTTGGAGCTGTTCAGGATGCAGAATGATGTTGCAAAATGAATTAAATTGAATAGGTCTTGCCTTCTGCTTGTTGTTTCCGTTTTTCTGTTAAGTACTAAACTCCAGTCTGTTGTGAATTTTTTTCATCAGTGTTTGATTCATATAAATATAGTAATAATGATAACAACAACAACAACAATAATAATAATAATAATAATAATAATAATAATAATAATAGTAAATAAGAAATGACATAAAATGAAATAAAAAAAAAATATGGGGAAAGGTTTATTGCAACAAACCTTTCCTTGTATTCATTTATTCATTTTTTTTTCTTCTAAATTTTAATTTTTCTTTGTGTTTGTTATTGATTTTATCGTTTTTAAAAAATATTCATTTTATTTTATTTATTTATCAATTACTATTATTATTGTTATTAACTAAATACTGCTGAAAAAAAACAAACCACAAAAGATTGATGAGCAGCATAAAATTTTAAACAATTTTTTATCTATCTGTCTGTCAACCAACCTACCTACCTACCTACCTATCTTTCCATTTAGTTATTCATAGGATGCAAATTGAAATAAATGGAAAAAAATTTAAAGTACAGCTTAAACTTGCACAATGAAATCATTGCTTTCCATATCCAAGTAACAAATTTTTTCCACTTTTCCTCATTTCCACCAATCCTTTTCATGCAAGGGACATAAACGAATCTCAAATTTGTTCGATTGGCTTAGGTGATGTAATGTAATTAAAGAGAGGGAAAGATTCGATTGTTCTGCTCCTTCTCATCTAATTTTGAATATACTTACCGTAACAGTTGTTTTTCCCTTAATGGTTATGTGAAAAGCACTCATTTGAGTCAAAAGAAAGAACTTGAAAACGATTATTTGAAAAGCATCTGACTCAAGTGGTTTCCTCTTTCCTTCAGCTTGATTCCTGTGGGGATATCTTTTATCAAACCTTTACACCCGATAATTCGGCTGATGTCTTATCCATTGAGGATTGCTCTGTTACTGAGAAAGACAATACTCTAAAACACTTCAAGGCAAGCAGCCAAGTTGAAGAGGCTGCAGCTCGGGCAAGAGTAGAGCAATGGCTGAGTGCTTTGGAATCCCAGAATTCAGCTGCTTCATTACAGGCATCTATGCTGTGTGGTGATGAATCTGAAGCAAGAGGCACAGAAATAGTAATAAAGGGTGAGTATTTAAACTTGGAGAGGTTGATGAAAAAAAAAAAATGATTAAAATACAAGATTAAAGGAGAAATAAATAGCGGTGATGCGAAACAATAACAACTGCAGACTGTTATCATCATTTTGCTTTAGACATCCTTGTTTTTATAAAACTTTTAATCTAAAAAGAAAAGGGAAAAAGCCTCTTCTATGGCCCTTTATGTTTAAATAAAAATCTCTGTCCTTAAATGAAAATGAAACAGTAAAACTTAACTAAAAAAAGCTAATTATCTATTTAGTTTTGTCTTTAAAACATGTGACTTTGGATAAAAATGTGCCCAAATATTAAATTTTTACTTAGAACCTTATGTGTTAGTCATGTTTTAAATTATACCAGATATTTTAATTTTCAGAGAATATAAGAGTAGAGCCTGCAAGTGTTTGGAATGGACATTTTGTTACTATTTGGATTTTACTTGCATTGAAGTTTCTTTTCCACATAATTTTTTTTCTTGTTTTTCATGTCACATAATTGGTTTCAATTTTCTTATTGATTTCAAAATATTTTACCCTATCACAATTGTTTAAAACTATCACCACCAATCTTTTACAAACCCATGTATAGGCTTATGTGATTTATTATTGCTTCACTTTTAACTTGAATTTTCTGAAAATAATTAAAAACAATTGTCTGAATTGCAGATAAAACATTCCTCTCAAAGATATTCAGCTGCAATCTTACAGCACGGGAGCAATTTGAGCAAGAGCATGTATGTCTCTCAAAGTACTTTTTAAACGCATTTTAAGCTGCCATATTTTTAGTATTTGCATTTCTAAAATTGTAGAGAGTAAGATAGAAATATTGTATTAAATTGTTATAAATTTTAGCTAAGGGTACAAGATTTATAAGTTCAACAAAAAAAAAAAAAAAAAAAAAAAAAAAAAAAAAAAAAAAGACAAAAAAGACAAAAAACAGAAAAAAAAAAACTTCTGAATTGCATATGAAAAAAAAATGTAGTTTTGATTTGCTTCATCTCTTCCTTTCCTCATATTTTTAGCTCTGCATTGATCAATTCATTTATTCTTTTTGTCACTCTCAAAACACAGGCCAAACAAAGCATAGAGAAAAGCATAGACCCAGATCAGCCACATAAGAACCTCAGAAAATTTTCCAGTCTTCTGTACAACAGATGTCAGACACAATTGCTCTTGGCTTTAAAGGCTGGCAAAGATATTAAAGATTTGCTTGAGAAAAGGGTTTGTGTTAATTTTTCTTTTGATAGTTCATGCTATGCATTGATAATTTGTTGATAATTTCACTCAGTATCAAAATTGAAAATGCTGTAAATAAATAAGATTTGGTATAAATTAGCAATCTGTCCTAAAAATTTCTTATCACTTTTGAATTAATGTGTTTATGGAGTAAAGTATGAGATTTTATCTGATAAAAAAAGAAAGAAAGAAAATGATTAAAAAAAAAAAGGAAAAAAAAAAGATTTGAAAAAAAATAAGAATTGTTCCACTGATATAAAAGCGATTATAAAAATTGAGAATACAAATGGTGAAAATCAAAGCTGCCTTTTCTCTTCATTTGTTTTACCTATTATTTATGCAGGAGGCCAGGTATATGCGACTTAGACTGGAGAAGAGACGAGATTTTCTGAGGCAAGAGAGGAGGCTTAGAAGGAAACAAAAAAGGTACAAAGATTTTAACCTTATGGCATAATCAAAATGCAGAAGTAAATGTTTGTATGCATTATATACATGAATTCAACAAAAATCAAATTTTTATCATAAAAGTGACTTTTTTGAAACAAAAACCATGATATGTACACAAATGTAGATGAAATTAAATTTAAAATAATGCCTAAAACCTTAATTTGTACCAGTTTTTTCAATATTTGGTCATTCATTATCAGAGAAGGTAGAAAATTACTGCCTCGACCTCATGCTAATATTATTGATAAGCAAGGCTACCTCCTCCCTCCCCCCTCACAGACTGAGGATGTGGGCAGTGCTGTGGACAAGAGTCTTGATCCAGTGCAGCCCTAATGTTATTGTTATACAAGGGCCTTCCCTTTGCTCTGATCTGAGAAGCCATGCAATATTGTGCATCGACACTCCCAGCTTCTCTCTGTAACTTCCCTATTTTTTCTTACAAAGGTTTTTGCGTTTTTTTTTAGTTTTCTTTTTTTTTTTTCTTTTTAAAGTTTTCCATTTTTCTGTTTGAGTTTGATTGTTGTCATGGTGAAATTAATGCTTAATACTTAGCCAATTCTTTCTTACTGTCTTCCTCAACTTCACACATTTCTTTTTCTTGATCAATTATTGCTTATGATTTTCATCATTCTGCCCCTTTGTTGAAACACATTGCAGCGTTGATCTTTTATATTAATTCATAATGTTATTTTTGCTCAACTTAATTACATCTATACCATTTTTTTTTTCTAAATTGGCTATATATTTCATTTTCACATCATAACATTACTAGTAGCCTAATAAATAATTTCATAACATTTTATTTTTTACACCACTTATTGAAGCTTTAATTTGCTTATAGCTGTTGAAACTATATTTTATATTACACATATCATACCATCATTAGAAGTAGTTAATCTCAAGATTATTTGTAACACAATACTTAAACTTTGATTTGCCTCTGGCTCTTGTGTGTAACTGTCTGAGACAACACTTTTGGTTTTCCTTTTCTTCAAGATTATTTATTTCTCTTTTCATCCATTCCCACGTTGTCGTGTTGTGCATATTGGCTGCAATCCTGCATAAACTCTTTCCTGCTTTTTTTTTTCTTTTAGAATGTAGGGTACATAGAAATATAGTTAACAAACCAGTTAAAGAATAAGTAAACCACAGAAAGATGACTTTGCTTAAGATATATTGAGTAAACCATTGGCTGTCCAAAACAAGAAAAAATTTAAAAGAAATACAGCAAAATAAAAACTGTTCTCATTTTTAAAGGTTATGGGGAGGGCCCAACACCACACAATATTCTTATAAATACAGGGTAGGGAAGGGAGAGAGATCAACCCTCACAATTTCACAATGTAGCATAATTTCTCCCATGAAAACATTTTTTTTAAAAAAAAATTTATTATCCTCGTACCAGAAGGATCAAACTAAGGCGAGCAAGCATGATGCATCAAGTAATTGTAACAGACATTGTTTCGTAAAAGTATTATCTAAAGAAAACCATAAAAGTCAATGAAAAGTGGCATGTAGTGTACACCCTCAAGCAGGCATACAGTTTCATTGGTATCGAAAAAGTCTCTATCTTCTTTGCAAAATACTAGCTTAAATACTGATTATTGGCATCCTTATGGCCCAGAATAAAAACATTAGTCAAAGGACTTAGCTGGTCGTAAGCTTTTTGTGATACCACATCGACTCGGGAATCTAGCTGATGCAATACCTGAAATTAATGTAGCGATAGAGAGGCCAGGTTCAAACCAAGAGTTGACCATGTCGACCTGCTTCTAAAAATATCCATTACCCTTGGCCCCTTAAATAGATCAGACTGCTGGCATACCTAAACCCGTCAAAGAGATGCACACTACTGCATAATATGAGGGATATGTTAGGTGGAAGTTGAGTTAGGTCTGTTACTCTGACTAGGTCACTGACCCTGAAGTGCAAGTAGCGGAAACCTGGCACAAGTTTTGCGTTTTTTATGATTATCAGTCATCATTTTTGTGGCTTTGTTGCGATAGTGCCTACACTGGTTACTGCACAAAACACACCAGTACAAAAGAAGTACTTAAGTATATTCAAACTGAGAAAAATTAGAACATGGTAAATATGATACATCTAAAATGGAATGATTATAAAGCATGCTCAGCATAAATTTTTTGATAATGTGAAGTGAATAAATTCAATCAGTAATTTTATCCATGCTAAAAGATAGTTGACTTTTTTTTATAATGTGGTAATAACTCAACAAATTTAATCACTCTCAAAAGCTTGATACCACAACAGCTGATACAAATCTCATGGCGAATCATTTGGCCCACTTGTCTCAGTAGATGATTTGATAACTTGATAAATTTGGCTCGCTGTTTTACAAAATCATAAAAATGAGCCTATTTCAAAGTGATTTTACTCCATGGAAGTCATCAGCATTATAAAGCAAGATAAACAGTACAGTGTGCTTCATGAGTAGATGAGGGAATGAAAAGAAATTTCGTTTTTTTCCACTGCATAATTCTTGTTGCTTGATTAAGTGGTTGAGAAAAATAAATTTAGAAACAAATTCTGTATTCTGTTTGTCTGCCATGGCCTCAAGACTTACTGTATCAATAAAACAGTAAATAAAGGTAATGCATACTGCTAAGCTTGTTGGTCTATCTTTTTTATTAATGTTTATCAGAACTGAGATTTATCCAGGTCAATTACGCAACAGTAACAACTAGTCTTGTTTTTTTTATTTTTTAGGGCAAAACCAATGGATGAAAGTCACCCAGATGTCCATGCCAATGCCAACTTGGAATCAGGTCTAACTAGATTGACTGATGAGGATTACAGCCATATGCCTGACTATTCACACTGGTCTGATATAGGTGGGGAGGCTGAAGAGACACTTCCGTTGATATTCCCTGCCCCGCATTCTGTAACTCCTTCTCTCTTTTCTTCCTCTTCACAATCTCCTCCTTCATTGCTCTCAGGTCACATTAATATCAAAGAAGAGGTGAATGATGAGGTAAACGTCTGTGATGAAGAGAGTCATACAGATGATGGCAGTCAGCACAATCTTGTGGCTTATCACAATCTCATTCACTGGCTGCTGCAATCTAGAATCAACAGTGCAACATCTAATACCTCAGCAGAAAGCAGATTTCAGATGCTATCATCTTCTGAAAGTGAGCTTTATCCAGTTCTAAATACTGGTAGCATTGACAGAAGCCAAGGTCTTACTCTTGAAGATGTTATCAGGAATACAAATTCTAATGATCCGAAAAATGCTACAGATCTTGCCTCAGTCTGCTCCAGCCAAAGATCCCAGACCATGGCTAGGCCAGAGCTGAAGAGGGTTGTGGATCCATCGCTCTCAGGTTTTCTTTCCTCACCTGAGAGAGCAAAGGTTCTCGCTTCAAGGTGTAAGAGGAAAAAATAAGTTTCATAGGTGATAAAACATTTCTGAAAGAGAGGCAAGATATCTCACCCAAGAATAAATTCTTAAAGGGTAAATATGAACTTTTCCAACAAAATGGACATAAAAAATTATAATACTTTTTTTTGGCCCATCTACTTTATGATATGATTTTTATTTACAGTCATTTTAGTAGATATGCAAGTGACTCATCTTACTTACTGTGACATGTTTTCTTTTGATGATTGCCTTAGTGTATTGTATGACTGTATGTTTAAAAATGGATAAGCCAAGCATGGTGAGAGCAATTATTTGGATAAGGTGTGACATGAAGAACATTCATGATAAAATTTATATTTTGTGTTCAAGGAGATCAATTATGAGATTAAATTTTTATTTTTATTTAGTGAGACAAAGACAGGAAAGTCTAATTTAGTTGGCTTTTGGCTTTTTATTTTTCATTGTATAATGTAAAAAAAAAAAATTTATAAAAAAACGCACAGAAAATATTAATATTTTTTGTAAAGAAGTATAGAAAAAAGATTAGTGCTAACTTAAAGTTACAATTTTAAAAATTTTTTGAAGATTAGGCAAGACAAATTTGGCTTTTTGAAGTGAAACTTAAATTTGTTTAATGTTGCTTATAAAATTGCTGTAAACTGATGTATTCTTATTAAAGAAATAAAAAAATATTGTATTTTTTTGTTTTTGGAATACCATTCAATCCCATTTTTCATTTTTCATGGGAAATGATGATACACAGACCAGTGAGGTTATTTCAAATTCATTGGGATACTAAAATTACTTTGACCTATCCATGTATAATTGAAATGAGAAAAAAACATTATTTTTTATACAACGAGAAAACCATGCAGGGTATTTGAAATTTAATTAGTAGAGTGATACTTGGTATTACGAAACCCATTTTTAACGACAGCTTGAATTGCAACAACTATTTCTAAAGCGAGAGAATGGAAAAGCCCTGTTTTCCTCACTATTTAAGCCATATAATTTATTTTTGAATTAAAGAGTATTGAAAGTGCTTGCCCTGGTAATAACAACATCTAGAAGTTACAAAAAGAAAAAGAAGCAAAAAGTGTATTAAAATTTCCCTTCCTCAATGATCTCAAACATGAAACTTGGCTAGCCATGAATAGGCCTTCATCTAAGTGCATTGTCTTCTATAACTATCAAAATTAATTATCCTTATGTGTTGTTCAACATGGGAGGTAGCGATGAAAATGATTGGTAATGCTAGTGTTTGCCTTTTATTCAGAAGAATGATAAATTCTTTTTTCAGTGCCTTTTGTGGGAATAAAGACAACCCCTGTTATAATGATAATTTATGGTAAAAATGAAAGATGTCAAAATTACTGAGATCTTCTGTACTACTTAAATAAATTATCAGCAAGAAATTGTTAAGATGACCTTAAAGTCAGAGGATTCTCCTGACACACAGAGAAAAATTTGGTCAAGTAACTGACTTCGAATTATCATTTGAATGTGAATTTTTGAAATTTGTGCACCAAACTGTAGTGAATGACAAGAACAGCTTCTCTCAGAGACCCAATGCAATGTATATATCTATGCTGAAGTAATAGTATTATAAAGTCCATCAATCACTTTGGTGTTTAAATGATCAAGAATTGGCCAGATCTGAATGAGAGTAGGATCATACAGTTTTGCCTTTAACGTGGAGATAAACCTGAGAAAACATTTGGTGTTGTTGGAGTAGAAAATTTTGAAATTGCCTCTAGCTGCTTATATTTAGTAGTGATAAAACTCTTTGCATATTTTTTGTGTCACATCTAAGCATACCATTTTAGTCACAAACATTTTTTCTCAAAATCTGATTTTTTTTTTCATTAAAATTCTATATTCTCCATCATTACTGTGTTTTTGCCGTGCAGTTTTGGTTTCACTCATTAAAAACAAAGTAATGACTTTCCTTTTTGAAATGTATGGTTTTGTGAAAATTAAAAAATTTGTGTGAAAAAAAGATCAGATTTTCAAAAACTCTTTGGAACGTGGAATTAAAAATATTCATTAAAATTTTCTGTTTTACACTACCATGAATCCCATTTATTATTATGATTTTGATATAAATACAAAGTTGCAATGGATATGGATAAAAAAAGTTGGACTAGTTTGCATTTTAAAAATGTTTAAAATTTACTAAAAATTCGAGATGTTGCCATAGAAACCATAATAAACAAAAAATGTGGGCATTCCGTCTAAATTTACCATTCTGAATGAAATACTAAAAGTTATTGTGGCCCAACTTTTAAAATCAAAAAGAGACCCTCAGAGCCATTCCCCTTTAAGATTTATAGATTTTGATGTGAGTCCTGTTCTGTTCATCAAATTTGAAGTTAATACATCATGTACTATTAAAAATATCTTGTTAATGAAAGGAATATCATGAGGCGTATTGCTGAACTGAAATGATCTCTATTTTGGACATCTTCTTTATATGCAAGGTAAACCAAAACATTTTTCGATTATGACTTTGATGGCACGATCACCCAAGTGATCACCCACCAAAATTTTCAGTTGAATTACGACAATGGTAAGTGATAGGCCTACAAGCTTTTTTATTTTTCCATGAAAGTCTATTGGTGGTTCTTAATTTGACATGGATTACACATTTATCTCATTGATAATACCAATTTACTTGTTTCGAGTCAGCAATTGGTGGTCTGTATGCTCATAACAGGATGAAAAAAGTGAAACATAAACAACTGTGGGATAATTTTTTGCATCTGATTGACTTGAATATGAAACATTTTTTTGAGCATGTAATACAGTAAGAAAATAGAAAAGTGGATTCATGAACACCATAGTGCCTACCTATCCCTGGCTGATTCACTGGTACCATATTATTATGCCTTAGTTAGGGTTAGGGTTATTGTATATAGCCAGTCCACATCAAGGTGATCTCAGGCTTTAAGGCCCTCCGTCAGGCCGGGGCGCCGATGGCGGGCCTCAAACCCGTGACAGAATGGTCCCTGTGGATCTCAGGGTGGACTCACAAGCCACTGCACCACCGACGCCCCCTATGCCTTAGTTAGATCTAGGTCGGGTGCACTAAACACTTTTGGGTAGAGTATAGTTCTCACTTAAGCGGCCCTGTCAAAGTGAAATGAGTGCCACTGCCAGCTAAATACAGGGCCAATTCAGGCAGATGAAGGAGCCAAAAAGTTTGTTCCGCTAAATGACTGATGTGCTTTGTGCCTACTTACCTTATTTGCTTTAATATTATTTTAGTATTGAAAAGAATTCAACGGTACTTGTTGCTCATGCTTTGCAAGTGATACTTATGCTATCAAGAACAAGATAGAATTCTTATCAACAAGATCTACAACCTTGACCTATAGTTCTATATTTTGGTGACGAGAATACCTACATTTTAAAATAAAAGTTTAATGAAAAAAAAAAAAAAGAAAAGAAAAGTAGAAGAGACCATAGATATTCAGTATGCAAAAGTTATACTGTACATTCAAAATTATCCCTGTTGCTCTGCCGGATAAAACATGTAATATACATATATATACATTGTATCACAATAGATGGCAGTACTAATACATGTACATTATGTAGTATTGTGCTTAACGGCATCTTTCATAAATCACACCAGTCTTCATTGCATTATTGCAATACCATACAAGCTAAAAAAAAAAAAAAGAGAGGCAGCAATTAAACAATTTGGGGAGTTCAAAAGACATTTTTATTCTCTAGCTCGATAGGTTCAAAGAAGATACACGTACTAAGAAGTCCATTAATAATTATTGGGCTTTTTTTTTCGATTCTTTCTTTCTTTCCTCTCATTTCTATTTCTCCTCTTGTCCTTCTCTAGAATGTCTATAGATGTGAAGAGGACTCTACCGAACTGATAAAGCCGATTTGGGCTGAAGTTGCTTTTCAATAAGAAAAAACTGTCTAGTAGTATAAACAGAACTATTGTCAAGTTACTCTCTATTTGCACTGCAGAGGCAATGAGAGCAAGAGTTATTGGCCTTTTTAAAAACTGGAGTGTATTTGAATTTCGGAAATAGATAATGCACATCGATAATTAATTACTACATAAAAGTTGATGTACTGAAATATTGGTTCAACTTTGTCCAAACCTCAGTATTCGTGGCTCTCCTCTGTACACTTTCCTCTTAGTTAAATCGCTTTCTTTCACTTAAATCCCGTATACCATTGGTAGATTCGAGATTTAAGGTGTTGAGAAGATTATGGCTTATTACACGGTTCACCACCTTGCTTACGGTGACCGTTGGATCAGGTAGCGAAAATTGGAGACAAAACTGCTCATCCATGTAGCAACATTGCACGAAAGCTTTACAGAGATAAGCCCGTGGAAACAGCTTGCTTTAATTGATATTTATAATGAAGTCAGCTCTTTGAAGTTTAGTCAACAGTAATGTTAATCTGTCACACTTTTTGATGAAGGTTGATTAAACTTCTGACAAAACAGTGAAAGAACTTGTGTTATTCGCACAAGCATTAGTTTGGGAAAAAATATCGTACTCTAATCTGGCGCCAAATCATTATATTCTCATCTGCCCATGTACTGAAACAGAAAGAACACTTTTGGTTGTCCTGTATCTGGACATTTTCAAGAATTTATATATTGTAAATGAAAATTTTTTTTGGAGAAAAAAAAATACAATGTTAGTCCAAGGGCTATAGTAGTTTGTATAATTCTAACAAAAATGCGGTAGTTGCACTTTTCACTCACTCTTTCAAACGCACTCATCACCTCCTACACACTCATGGGTTATTGTTTATATAGCCAGTCCACAACAAGGTGATCTCAGGCTTTAAGGCCCTCCGTCAGGCCGGGGCGCCGATGGCGGAGCTCGAACCCGCGACAGAAGGGTCCCTGCAGATCTCTGGGCGGACTCGCTAGCCACTGTGCCACCGACGCCCCCACACAGTCATGAAGTCTAGTTTTTTTTTTTTGATTGTTTAGAATGATGAAAAGCGGTAATTATAGAGAATTATCTTTTCCTGATATCGGAACAGTGTAGCATATATATAAGAAAACAAAGGATAATTTGTATATTTACCTGGAAGTGGAAACCTTAACTGGAAACCACTTATGATCGATCTTATTTCTCTAAATTGAAATAGATAAAAAGATACTCATGTGAGAGCAAGACGGCAGAGATCCTTTAGAGAAGAGACCCCCCCCCCCTTTTTTTCCCCCATTTCGTAGCATAAATGCACCTCATTGTATTAAATGAGAGTTTGCAAAATAAGTGACATGATTGTATCTTCCATGATTTTCACAGGATCTAAGTCCTCATAGACAGTATGGCAAAAGAATGCATGGTCTACAGAGATACGGAATTTAGAGCCTCTGTTGCTTTAGAAAAGAAAAGTAAAATAAGCATTACATCTATTTAGGCCTAATATATTGATATAAAAAATTTATGATACACGAAATGGATTTCTAGAAGTAATGGTTATTTTTTATGTAAATGAAAATCTTAGTATAGAGCCAAGGGAAATGTTAAGGCTGTTATTCTACTATTTACTTGAAAATATTTTCAGAAACGTACGACTTATTAAGTCAAGTGTGAAATAAATGTGAGCCC
>BLXT01005777.1:930842-946666 GCA_019648995.1 Plakobranchus ocellatus
AACCCCCCCCCCCCCTCAAAAAAAAAAAAAGGAGAAGAAAGCAACAAAAAAAAAAATAATAAAATAAAAAACAAGAAGAAAGAGAAAAAACCAAACAAACAACAACAAAACTTACATTGTAAATCGCGACATCAATAATCGCCAACGAAAAGAAGCAAAACAACAGTTTTGCGCCTTCGCTATCTCAACCCACTTTATTGGATTTTATGTTGATAGTTCTTTGGCGTAGTAAAAACTGTATGCATTCTATATTTGGTTGAAAAGAAAAATGAGATAAGTGCATTCACGTAAACATTTACTCCTAGTATAATTGAATGCAATAGATGGAAACCTACACATCACTTAGTAATAGTATTTGTGACAATAACGGGTTTAGTTATTCGTGTGTTAAGGTATAGATCAAAACTTAAATCTAGCTTTGCTCACCCCGACTCAGTTTTCCCAATAAAAATTTGTTTTCAGTAAAAAGAAAGTCGATCATGGATTTCTAGAGATTACTCGCAATAGTATTGTATTCTAGGTCAATGCTATTTGGGACGTACTGTTTGTTTTCTTATTTTAGCATTATACAGTGGGCTAAATGTTGTATTTATTTATTTATTATTTTTTTTTAGAAAAGAACGAAGCTTATGTCACGTCAACAAGTTGTGCATGTTTTTTTTTCCTTTTTGAATATTTTTTCACATGTAATTAGGTGATATGTTATTTTCTCCATATTCTTTTTACTATTCTAGAAAATTAGAGCCCGTGGATTGGTAACAGATTTCTAGAGATTTAAGAAAAGATTGCTAGTGTCTATAGGATAAGATTACTTGTGTCGAAGGGATAGATTTGTGGAGAGTAGAAGCCAATACAGGAAACTTAATAAAGACCGAATCCTGAGTTTGTGGGCGCAGTGATCTGCGGTAATGAAATACTTTCATCTATTTAAAAGAACTCGATGGTCACCTGGATAAATTTTAGATCTGATACAGCCGCTCGTTTGGTGTTTATCAGGCATCTTAGAGGGAAGGTAACTTCCTAGGAATACTTCTACATTATATGATAGGGACTGGGCGCAATTTAAAAAAAAAAAAAATATATATATATATATATAAGCTGTTTAAAAAAAAATTACTAGAGAGATAATAATCTTTCACATGCCGTCAGGAAGGGATTTTGTGATGCCAAATATTGAGATGGCATTTGAAACAGTATGTGTCTTACAGGAATCTTCTGCAACGACAAGTAAAACTGATAGAATATCGTTGAAATTTAAAGTTATCTCCATTTTTTTTGTAGACCTATTTTTGCTTCACATTGTTTGCTCAAATTCTTGAGGCGAGCACGGTATCTTGCTCAATTGATATATCTCGATTGCAGGTTGAAAGTGTCTTAAAATTTAGGTATCTTTATTTCAAAGCAATATGTCTGTGTAGTTTAAAAGCTCACTTAGCTTATAAGTACATTTTTCTTTTTTTTTTTTTCTTCTTAGAATTTTCAAGTTATCTGTCACTCGTCTTTCATTCGTTTTTAGAATTTCATTGACTTCTGGATCAGCCATAATGAAAAACTTCTAAGTGACTACTGACCATGTGATTTATTTGAATTTTTTTATTGGTTTCAAGGGAGATGAGTTAGGTTGCAATCTATTGTGAATCCTTGCTTTTATGTGGCAAGAAATATTTTTGCCTACTGATTTTAGCTGACTCTCCTTAGTATTGTGCTTAATGATTAATACATAAGCTAGCTTATGCTGCAATTATAAAAAAAAACTATTATCGCCTAAAAGCAGACAAAATTTACATTGCATGTTTTTCCCTTGCATTCCTACATAATATGTTTTCCCATTGTTTGAGTCTGATTTTTCTTTCGAGGCAATGATTCCTTTTAAATTACTCAACCAAAATAACAATAAAAAAAAAAAAATATGATTTATTAAATTAATTGGGTTTGTTTTAATCAGGAACAAAAATGTTCCAAGTAATCGACCAAAGAAATCAAATAATCTTTAATTATTAAGTTTTCAATCGAGTTTGAACTACATAGCCTATTTTTAAGTTCGATGAGCTCCGCCGCTTTTGATCCCCTTCAGGCACTAACTGGTCTTGAACTGATAATCTACGATTTTTTCTACCGCACTTATTTATTTTTCTCCCACCCAATGCAAAGTAGAGTAAAATTTGAATAGTTGGTTTGGACTTGATTATATGTGATAGAACCCATCTGTCCTATAGTGATCTTAGGATGTTCTCTTCTTTTTGGTCGTAGTATTTGGAGGTAAACCACGAGCAAACCACGACAAGTCTTCACATAAATCTACATTAATGAAGTTTAGTAACTAATGGGGAAAAATCGAAACCTCTGGAATTTAAATTGCAATCGCCATCTGCTAACAACGTTCATTTCCCAATTCCTCAGAAGTTACTTTGATCTCGACTCAAACCTGCATTGAGGTCAAAGTCTCTCTGGTTCACCGGTAACGTATTATGGTATTAGCTTTGGCGGAGGCCCAGCGCCTAGCTACAGTGCGGACCTATCTTTAAAAGCAGGTTGTCGGACTTCTAACACTTGCAGTCGCTTTCTTTATTGACTCGGTTGTCCCACTGGTACACAGTAAGGGTAATTAGCGCCGAAACAATTATACACACAAACCAAGCTGTAAAGCATTCACGGGTGACGCGCTTATGGCCAGTCGCTATAGAAGTGTGAATAATAATATTGAGCAATAATCGTTCTGTCATAATTGATTCTCTCTTTAGAATTTATGACTCGAATACTTTAGAACACTCTTGACAAGCGGAGAATATTTTATAACACCTGCAACCTCCTTTCCATAGTGTAACTGCAAAGAATGGCTGAGTTAAGAAATGGACTTTGGAGGAAATAATAATATTAATGAATATAAATCTGAGCCGTATATATTTTGTACAGAGATATCAAGTCCATCAGGAGAGAAGAGGGATTTGCGAGAGAATTAATTTTGCAGGCATATTTTAAGAATTGTCTGTTTTCCTTGTCTTCTCTAGTAATTATTAACGTTCTTGGTGGCACAGTGGCTAGAAAACCTGTCCTGATATCTACATGGGCCTTTTTATAGCTACCGACCCCCTAACCTGTTGACGACCTAAAGGTTTGAGATCACGTTGTTGGCACAAAAACCTCGCAATTATTGTTTCAATCACTAACTCGCACATTAGATAATACAGATACAACGTATTCTCATGCATTTGTAACCTGGGCTGAAGCGCTTTAATTGCGAAACATCAGCTATTAAGATGCCTCAATTTTTTAAAAGGTGAAAATTTAGTATACTGTCAAACTTATTGAAGGGGCAAATTATCTGTTCATACTTCTCCAACTAATATACAAATGTAAAGTAACTAAAAACTAATTTACTTTACTTTTCACCCCAAATGCTTTAAATATGATGCTTGATTTATATTCTAAAAGCAGTAGAAAATATCAGATGCCTTGAATATTCTGCACTTATAAAAAAAAAATAGAAACTTATACTTTCTTTTTTTTTTGTAAAACTACGTTGATAGCTTTTTTTTTTTTTTTTAAATAAATCAATGTAAAAAATTTTCTAAAATATTGGTGCCACTTAACTATATTATTATTTATAGAATATCCCCAGCATTATAAACAGCGCTACTGCTACACTACACTTCGAAGTATCTATGATTAAGAGCCTAAAACTGAGAGAATTAACTGCCATCAATAAAACGTAGCATTTGTGACACGTGTTTTCTTTTCCTTTTCAGATTAGCTGAAGGCGAAGTAAAAAATTATGTAGTGTACATCGCGACACTAATAAAGCAGCAGCTTTAATGGAATTGAATATAACAGCAGCCAGATGGATAATGGATAGATATACTTGTCCAATATAGAAAGGGATATTTCAGGGGAACAAAGCTGTCCTCTCTTCGCTTATTTCAACAGCAGAGACTAGAGTCGACGCCCACAAGATATGGCCTCTTTCTGGAACCCCTTTTCTATGACAGCTGGAACTATAACTAGGCAAAAACTCACGGATATAGTTGAAACCCATCGCATGACATAACTGTCTCAAAGTGCAGTTCATATGGTTTTTCAATGAGTTAAATTGGACTCGATCACGTTTATTCGAAGAGAGACTGATGAATTCTGACAACTACGGCTTTATATTATGAATAATAAGAAAATGAGATTCAGGCTCAACAAGTCATCATTACGTGAAATTGTACAAATAAGCACAAGAATAAAAGAAAGTTCAAAGTACAAGATCCTGTGAATATCTTGAGTGCCAAGTTTAAAATAACCTAACAATCTTAAATTAAAGTCGCTGAAAGTTAATACTATTTCTGAAAACTTATTTCGTTAGAGGAACATATCTCACGCCTCCAGCACATCCTCCATCTCTACTATGGCAAACAATCACTACAGTTACTATAGCCGGGGTTACGTGGTGGAATATCTGGACCCAGGCGAGGACAGATGTTCCTCGTGGCTGTTGCTGCCAGCAGAGAACTTGTGGCCGGAGTGGTTTAGAGGACTCTTGTATTGCATTGCGCTCTTCTACTTTTTCGTCGGCATCGCTATAGCCTCTGACATCTTCATGTGCAGCATTGAAGTCATCACAGCCAGGAAGAGAACCATTAGCAAATGGGACCCGGACAAAAATGAGATGGTAGAGCGAGAGGTACGAAAACTTTACAATAACTTGTAGCTTGAGGCATAGGCCAAAACAGCTCACCCTCTTGCAAACGTGATGATTTTTTTTAAGAATCATGGTTTCGCAATAACTCACTTCAACTAAAAAAATTGAGAGAAGGTGACTGTTTAATTGCTACGTTTTGGTAATTCTTTTATTTGTAAGTATTAAGATAAGCAGCAAACAACTTTCTTGCTGGTCGATTTGCTCTCGCAGGGATTATTTATATTGGTTCGTGGGAGCTCCAGAAGCATGGCTGTTTTGTAATCCCTTTCCTCCGTAACTAAATATCTCTTACTTATATAAAAAAAACCCTAGCAACTACAGAGTTTGTCTTTGAAATAAGTGGTTCAGCTTGTTGAATACATGAAGACTGAAACCAAATCACGTCAATCATTAACTTGTATGCAACTGTCTTAGATTTCTAGTCCTAGATTTCCCTTAGCATTCCTGTCTCTTTAATATATATTCAAATTTTAAAAGCATCAATTTCTTCAGTCAAGCTTTTAAATATCAAACTCTCCTAATTTGATAAACATAATAATTTAATGCTATTGGCTCCTCAGTGACTAAATCGATATATCATAGCAGCACCTGTTATGCTGTGACGTTTCTTAGTCCCATAAAATATATAAACCAACATCACAATCAGGACAATTAATAAATAATATGCGCCTTCCATCTCTTCAACACCAGGTTCTCATCTGGAACGAGACAGTGGCAAACCTAACCCTCATGGCGCTTGGGTCATCAGCCCCGGAGATCCTCCTGGCTGTCGTAGAAGCAGTGACCAGTCTGGATGACAAAGAGCCCGCAGACTCTCTCGGGACGTTTACCATCATCGGCAGCGCCGCCTTCAACATGCTCATCATCACTGCCGTGTGCATCATCAGTGTGCCCACTCCACAGAGCAAGAGCATCAAGGTCAGCTGAAGTCTTGTGGCTCTAAATGCTTTATGCCAAATGGCAAGCTAAACCATGAGTTTGTCTTGTTTAATTCCTCTAGAAATTGGGCTTTAAATGCGGCTTTTTTGGGTTACTGATTTTGTTTGAACGTGACAACAAATCTGAAGACTTCAATGATTGAGTCCAAAAAAAAAAAAAAAAAAAAAGGACAAAGAATTGGTTCAATAAACTACCTTATTTGTTGCCAAATTGCTCACAAGATGTAGTTTCCATATTATTGTAGAAATTGTAATTGCTTTATGTAAAGCCACATATCACAGGTAAACAATTGAGTTACCGCCAAAATATTTGATATTGTTCAATTTTTTTTATATTTATTCCGCTGATTCCTTGATTTGATTTTTAGGAACTTCTACACCATTTATTTGACGAGTAAAGCAAAAAGACTCTCCTTTAATGAATTGTTTATTTTACTTAACAATTTTCTAAACGTTGAAAAAAAATAAAAACGTATCTTTCGAATCAGTTATATTCAAATTTTCGTGCCTGTTTTTATTGGCCATCCCCAGGAGTTTGGTGTGTTTGTAGTCACCGGTATTTGGAGTATATGGGCATACATCTGGATGTTACTTGTGGTGAAATATATCAGCCCAGGCGTGGTTGATCCCTGGGAAGCGTGGGTCACGCTGCTTTTCCTGCCCGTTCTTGTGCTGATGGCGTACTTGCAGGATCTGGGCTGGTGTTGCTGTACTAGGAAGCGGGTGGGCGACTCGGAGGAGGGGGAGCATGACCCGACAACTGTGAGTATTCATATGTAATGATGAGTGAGTCAGTGTTGCTGAAATAACATTAATAGTGTAAAAAAAAAAGTAAACCCACCAACTTAAAATTTATTTTAAACAATTCAGAACAACACAGAGTGTACGTAAAAACTTTTCGCCACAAGGCTTTTCTATGATATTATATAACTTGTTTAAATATAGTATAAGTTTTAATTCGGTGTTTTAGTATATTAATTTCATTTTCTTCAAATCATAGCATTTTCAACAATCTTTTTTATTTGTTCATAGGAATAAGGTATTTGTATTCTTTTCTCACTTCTGGTAGAATGATAGAAAGGGATGAAGGTGCCCAAGGCTTTAGTTTTACACATAGTCCGCCCACAACAAGATGATCACAGGCTTTGAGTCTCTCGATAGGGGTGGGCGGTGGTACCTGCTCAAAGTCAAGTCCACTAAGTGAGCGTCCCTGGAGATATCAAGGCTTGTTCGCTATTCATTGTGCCACCAAAGTCTGCGGTGGTGAAGACCCAACACGTTGTGACTGAAGGTGTAAAAATTAAAAGATTCGGGGAGGGGGGGAGGCTTTAGGGTAGGGAAACTATGTCTTGTTTACAACAATGGCATTTCATTCTAACCATGATAATGGAAGACAAAAGAATCTCTCCTTTATGCTGGTCCACATGTCACGGCATGAAGAATGGCTTTTGAGATTCTATCTCTACTACAAAGGGGCTCGTGCGGGAATCCTCTAGATCCGTGGAGAGATGCATTGAAGCGCCAGATTGAAAAGAAACCAAAATAAGAAGCTATGAATCTGACTTGTGGTAGGCGGGTCAATATAAAGACAGGCAAATGAAAAAGAACGGTGGAAAGGATTGATTGTAATGGCTTCATTGTCTGTGCTTGCAATTGAGAAAGTTTAATGAAATGTGTGTGAACGTTTGTGCTTGCTTTTTAAAAATTTTTATGAATGTGTGTGTGGGAATGTGTGTGCTTATATTTTTTGGATTTTTATGAATGTGTGTATGTGAGGGTGTTTATATTATTTTGGTATTAAGGAAAGAACATCAGACTGTCTGAACGTGATGTAATATCATATATGTTGAAGGGAGTGATAGATGGGCAATAATTGTGAGTAAAATGGATATTTTGCGGAAGTCATCAATCTCCTTGCCCTGCCATGTTTGAACGAAGCCTGAAAACTGAAATCGAGCGTAAAAAAACAAATAAAACGGAAAAAAAGGAAAAGGCCTAAAAAAAAAATCGAAAAAAAAAATGATCACGTGGCAGATTTATCTTGGTGTAGCAACGCAGGCTTTTAAATAGGAAAGAACATTTTAATCAGCTATCAATATTAATGGGGAATCCAGGCCAATGCACCTGAAAGCGAAAGAGCCAGGGCCACAGGAACGTGATTTAATTCAATATTGATCATGAAGTAGACCTTTTGCCACCAAATAGCTTGATTAAAAGACTTTTACTAAATAAAATATCAGCTCTAGATTCTAAAAGGCCCTGTACATCGCGAAATCCTACCTCTATGTATTATGTAACACTTCAACGAGACCTAATCTTAGAGAAGGTTTTGCAACTAGCAATATTGAACAACAGCATAGCATAAAGAAAGCACTGGCATCGCTGTATTAAATTCTTCAACAGAGTTTAGACACCGTTACACTATCGGGATCAGTCAGAAGATATTGACATCAAGTGCTCTTACATTTAAACAATACTTGAAAGTATACATGCAAAGAAAACGCTGTCGAATGCTATCCAATTCATTTCAAGAAAAATTAGACCACTGATGATATACAACGTAAAGATCTCGACTTTGCTATACTTTAGGTAAAGCTGCGACATTAGTGAGCTTATCACGCAGCACTATGCTCCGCATCTTACATCTTTAGACGTCCTAGCTAGCAGCAAAACACTTATTTTTGAAGTCGAAGGGCACCAGCGAAACTCTCAAAAGCAAATAATTTGACTAGAGACGAGCCGCCATATTGGCGCCATATTTAAGGCAACGTTGATAGGAATCCGCGGGCTCTGGCACCTTCTTGTTTTGTTACCAAGAAAGACTTTTACTAAATAAAATATTAGCTCTAGATTCTAAAGGGCCCTGTACATCGCGAAATCCTACCTCTATGTATTATGTAACACTTCAACGAGACCTAATCTTAGAGAAGGTTTTGCAACTAGCAATATTGAACAACAGCATAGCATAAAGAAAGCACTGGCATCGCTGTATTCAATTCTTCAACATAGTTTAGACACCGTTACACTATCGGGATCAGTCAGAAGATATTGACATCAGGTGCTCTTACATTTAAACAATACTTGAAAGTATACATGCGAAGAAAACGCTGTCGAATGCTATCCAATTCATTTCAAGAAAAATTAGACCACTGATGATATACAACGTAAAGATCTCGACTTTGCCATACTTTAGGTAAAGCTGCGACATTAGTGAGCTTATTACGCAGCACTATGCTCCGTATCTTACATCTTTAGACGTCCTAGCTAGCAGCAAAACACTTATTTTTGAAGTCGAAGGGCACCAGCGAAACTCTCAAAAGCAAATAATTTGACTAGAGATGAGCCGCCATATTGGCGCCATATTTAAGGCAACATTGATAGGAATCCGTGGGCTCTGGCAACTTCTTGTTTTGTTACCAAAGCTGCATAAGATGCAGATTCAGCTGTCAAACTGGTTTCTCACAGACGCCCTTTTATTGTGGTGTAAAAGCTGTGTAACGACCATACATTAACAGCTATGCGCGATGAAAGCTGACCTGTTTGCTTGGGCTAATTGGTTCATTATTCCAGACTGGAGTACGAATGGAATGGTTCGTCAATAGAGGTGTAGGTGGAAAAAGGCAAGGAAGTTGATAGGTTAGGATTACTGTCTTTGAAAAGTGAGGCCTTTGGTAGGCACGATATTTAGGAGGGAAAATACGAATAATATTGGTTACCAATGATATTCATACTGTAGTCGAATTGTATGGCTGATATCAATCAATGGCTCGACTATGACATATTTACGTCCACAAGCAAAGATTTTGAGAGTTGGTACCCTTGCTGACTTTGCTGATCAACAAACTATTTGGAGCTCTTTGGAAACATGAAAGGTTCTTTTTCTCTGCCTTCTTGTCGGATGAAAACAATCGAAAACATCAATTAATTTTATCGATTCAATAAAGTTATGATGTGTTGAAACTGAAAAAGATTTTTTTACACATCATAATGACATAAATAACTAATGTAAATAAATAAACACTACTCCTCGTGCATCCTATAAACTAATCATTTGTTCTGTAAAATATCTTCCGGAGTCGCGTAGGTTTGAGCACCAGGTTTTTGTCCTCTGAGCGGTTAAAAGAAATTCTTTAAATAATGTCAGCCTCATTCATTTTTAAATATTGATAATAAATAATTGTCATAAAATTTCCTCTTTCTTCTTTTCGTATCTTTTTTTAATCGTGAAGTATATTTTATATTGTTACATTCTCTGTTTGTTCTATTCCCCCTCGCCCCATAAACACTCTGTCTGTCTGTCGTCTCTATCTCTCTGTCATTCTCTCTCTCTCTCTCTCTCTCTCTCTCTCTCTCTCTCTCTCTCCCCTCCTCTTTCATTTTACCTTTATGCTTCTAAAGAGCTTTTACAAGCTCATGTCGTATTATATCATCTTAGATACGCAGATCAAAGGGGCGAGCAATAATTTATGGGACATAATTTGCAGATGCCAAAAGCTGTACTTAAAACGGTTGAGCCCTGGCTCAGAATATGCTATGGCATATCTTGACTTTGGATTGACTGTATCAAGCAGTGTTGGTCTACTTTAGAGTCAGAAAAGAAAATAATGAACAAAGTACCGCTGCAATAGAGGAAAAGAATGAAAAAATTCTTTAACTTTTCCCGCTTCCATCGTCTATATCTAATTCTCTCTGACACGCTAAGCCTGGCCGCTTACACCGAAGTCTTGTGGCTAAAAGCTGTGAACAGATCAAGTGTGACGGCTGATCAGGCATACTCTGATCTTTTGTGGACAAGTCTGATTGACGTCATCGCCAGTTGTCCACCTTAATCATGTGTACGAAAACCGGCCTTAAATCCACGTAGCCTCACTGGACCTATTGCACAGGCAATTCTAGCCCATTATAGCCCGGAAATCGGAATGGACTGCAACAAAAAGTATAATTACGCATGGGCACATACTCGTTTGCACACTGGTGGTGCTTTAAAAGAGGCTCTTAATAGAACACTGTGTTGAACTTGCCCCATAGTGTGTTATAAGGCCAATGTGTGAAGCAACGAAACAGGGCCTGCTTTGTTGCTAACCTTTTCAATATAGTCTGTAAACCAGACCGTTGCTGATTTCCCAAAAGAAATGCACAATGATAAAAAGGTTAAATAGTTTGTTAAGCTTACTCCCTCCAATCAGTCAGTACAATCTATTCTCCTCTGACCTATTAGACAGTATTAGCGGATTTTCTACATGACTGCGAGACTGTTCAGAGCTTTCTTGATTTCTCTGGCGTGGTTCAGTCAAAAACAAAACTGAGGAAAGCGAAAAGAAAAAGGGAAAAAAACCCTTTCTATTCCAAACTTTTTAAAGAGGCTGATTCAAGATTTTAGTCACTTAATGGAAACGATTATTTCTGAAATAGAACCAAAAACAAAATGAGAAAAGAATCTACTATCTCTCAGTTTCATATAAATCCGCAGACTAATTTGTAGGGTATTTCATGTAAAAAAGTGTAAATATAATTAAATAATTTTCTAATTAGGAGCAAGACTATTGCCTCAAAGTAAATAGGGTGATTATCATAACAAAAGCCTCCGAAATCTTAGACAATTACTAATATGGAATGCTATGTAAATGACATAGGTAACTATCTTTGTATTCTCACTTAAAACCCATGAAAAAGATTACTCTTCTCTGGCCTTTTGAAATTAAATAGAAATTTTCAATGCTAAACAATAAAATTTACTATGAGCATCAAGCAAGCTGTGGGCAAACCCGTGAAATCCTCTTTCGATTCATGGTTCTGAGATTTTTAATTCTGAAGAATTGAAAAATAATGTGAGCAACAGAGCTTCTTTTTTCACTAAATATTAAAATTGAAAAATATAAGTCTGGAAAAAAGGAATTGCGGGGAAGGATGCAGGCGATGTGTGTGTGTGTGTGTGTGTGTGTGTGTTTTGGGGAGGGGAGGGAAGGAGGAGCATGCACGCAAGAAAAAAAGTAATTCATTATTTCTCCAATCTTCCTGTCACAAAGCTTTTTGTTTAGAAATTAGAAAATCGAATTACAGGGCTCAAAATCAACATGGCCCAGGACATTTTCCATTATTTAAAAGCTTGCGAAAAGAAGTTGTTGACTGTACAAGTGATTTAAACTGTCACCTCCGATTCGCCTGGACTTATCTCGAGACCAGACGTGTTCCATCAACAAAAAGCACTGTGTAGTACAGCGCACAAAAAACAGTGTATTAACTTAATAAAGGCGCTGTCTAGTGCGTGATGATTGGTCAAAAAAAATATTCAAAAAAAGCACCCAAAACCTGTGAATGGCCCCTCGTGATGTAAGATTATACTGCAACAGACCATTCCTTGGTGCGATTACTTGCCTTTAACTTATCCGGATCAATTCTCTTTGGCTTTTTCCCTATCATTTTGTTTTGCTGTGTTTTATTAGCTTTTTCAATCAACTTTGGAGATCGTGTTATTATTGACGGACGTGGCTAGCTCGAACTATGTCCAGTAGAAGGAGCGTGTCTCAGAAGTAAAACTGGACAAGGCCGCATGGTTGCTACTCAAAAGAAATACAGGGTCAAAATAAGCAGCCGTCGAAATAAAACCTTTTAGCATTTTTTTTTATTAATCTATAATTATCCCAAAGATAGGAAGTGAAAATTTGCAATGAAGCATAATGGCTGCAGCGCTTTTCACACTAAATGACACAGTTTCTGACCTCCATTTGAGTGAATCAAAGTGCAAAAAGAGGATAATCGATTTTGCTGCAATCAAACCCACACCTCTTAGTGACTCAATGCATGTGAGGGAGTAATGGAGGAAGTATTTCATCATTTTTTATTACCCTAAAAAGTTAGCATGTTCGGACACTTTGTGCTCTATAATTAGACATTTTGTGGCAAAGCTATAGTCTTTATTGAGGGCTTAAGGCGTTCAATATAGCTTGATCTTCGACGCGGAGTTACCATCGAGTCCTTTTCGAAATATCTAATAATTCGATTGGCGTTATCCCTCCGAAAATATGCCTTCCTTCGGTAAGCTATCAGGAGGGCTAAGATTGAACTATCCTCAATGTGTAATTGATCATGACAAAATGAAATTTGTTCATTTGAATTTTAAAACTCGCCATTTCAAACACTCTTTTTCCTTGTCTAGGCGCTGCTTGTGGGTTTCCTTATAGTAAACTGGAATAATTGAAAAATTAATATAGTACTCTCTCACATTGTTTTATTTTTTTAAAGACTCTATTGATTTGTGCGCAATTAGGGTAAGGCTATGCTGGGCCATGAGCTTAATCTTCTTGATGAATTTACTCTCCTCGGCCCTATCTAGAGTCTGCGCTCTTAGTTCCATCTACCACGTAGATTTCAACATCAATTATTTGCCACCAAACAAGAAAGCGCAGCGGAGCGTACAAATCCTGCGCCGAAAAAGCGCCAAGACCCTAGATGAAGCTTAAATGCAGATTTAAGATTGAACTTACTCCTGGTTTCACCCTCCAAGGCTTATCTTTTATGCATGGATGTAATGAAATGAATCCAGATCCAGGCAGAAAATAAAGATGTTTTAAAAAACAAATTCGTTTTTCTTTCAGAGTGTGCGCGTGGTGACGTCACATCCGCATCCTCAGTTTCTGGGCCATCAACACAAAGAGCTACACGTCCTTGAAGCGCAGAAAGCACACAGGATGAGGTGTGTTGGAACGTATGGCTCTAATTTTCCCCTAATAATTCTCGTTTCTGCAAAGCATGTTTGCAATGGTTATGGTTTATGGTTATGTGCATGCAATTCTTTGTGCATGCTTCGGGTGGAAATGGATAGTGGTGCGAATTAATGTTTCTAAACTTCTTTTTTGTTTTGAAAAATATGAATTATATGTTTTAGTATGCTTGCTAGCAAATCAAAGCCCAAAAACTTCATCTGCAAAAGGATTCTTTTAAGTTGTCAAAGAGAGCAATATGGGGAAGGGGTGTGTGTGTGTGTGTGTGTGGGGAAAGGGGGGGGGTGGAAACAGAAAGGATTATATTACATTCATAAATAGAGAGATAGAAATCAGTAAGAATGAGCCAACAACGTTCGAAATAAGAGATAGAGAGAGAAATAAAGGAGAGTGTGTGAAAGAAAGACAGAGAGTGCAAGAGTCGTAGATACTCAGAAAGAGAGAGAAAAGTTATTCTGTGGGAATGAAAAAACATAATTGCAAGTAGTGCACTTAAAGTAATAGGTCTACAGATGTATTTAAAACAAAAATCTTTCTTCAAAATACTTTGGAAATTGTTTACTAATGACTGATTATCAAAGTTAGAAAAAAGTAATGATGATGATCGAATCATAGTTTGTTTGAGTAGAGACTGAACTAAAATAAAGAAAGGCTTCAAGAAACTATTTCATAATTGCCGCGATAACTTATCAAAACATATACCTATATTTCCTACTAGCAGAGAAATCATTATAATTTTTAGAAATTTACTATATCTTTTCACTTTCAACTATTTGTCTTCTCTCTCTCTCTCTCTCTCTCTCTCTCTCTCTCCCTCTCTTTCTCTCTCTCTCTCTCTCTCTCTATTTACCTCTTTCTCTCCCTAAACTCTTTCGTCACGCTTTATCTTCCTCTCTGTCTCCACTATTTTAGCATAGATATTTCGCCAGACATATTGATCTATATCATAACTCTATTTTCATCTTATCACACATCTTCTTCATCGTGTTAACTTCGTTAACTATCCGTCTTTCTATATGTTTCTTTCTCTATAGATATCTATCTATCTATCTATCTATCTATCTATCTATCTATCTATCTATCTATCTATTAGAGGATTTTAAGATAATTGGGAAAAATTAAAATCTATTTTTCCAAGGCGATTTATAAAAGCCAATCTGGATCTTATTCATCCAAATTACGCTAATTTTCTAAACAGCAACTACGTCCACTTAAATGGCCGTACCTCAAACTATTTTAGAACTTGAAAGGGCTTTCGAAGCTCTAAAACGTTTTCAAATTCTAAGGTCGGAAGAATGATGAGCACGCCATGCGTACTATTTGTATCACTCTAGATATCTAGCTTGTCTGGTCCTCCGATCGTTTTGCTAAAGGTCATAAACAGGTTTGATGGCTCCATTTTATCTCGAACATTCTTATTTTAGGTTTGGAAATTTTGCCTATTTAGTAATTTCGTCGAACCAAGAAATTATTCATGTAAAATCCGGTGTTTTGGTACGTGCCCTTGAATTTTCGAAATTTTATCACCAACAACCCTCGGTATATTCATATATGGTCATACCTATGGAAACACTGGAAACAAAAGTTTTTTGTAAATCTTAATATTCATATTTATAATTTTTAATGATGAGAAATCATCGTAAGGGAATACGTATGAACCTAATGAAAGAAGAAAAAAAAGTTTTTCATAAAACGATGAATTTTATAAATTTCTCCTATAAATCTAGGTTAAAGATGTTTTTGCTAAATACAAAGTAAGAAATTAGGAAAATGATTTTAATGATGAAAATCAATAAAGACAAAGCAAAGATGTCTGCCGAAATCGTATGGCCCAAATACTATTATTCTAATGAAGGGCTTCGTGACAAAACAAGCCATAAGCCTTCCAAAAAGGGTGAAATAACTTTGCAATTTTTGTTTTTCTCTCCATGATATTTTGCATGTTTTCGTCTTCAAATTTACTGAAAAGCCCCTACTATTATTATAACTGATGAAAAAACTTGCCATGTTTGTAAAGATCATCAACATATTCCGCTTATGCTGATAAAACTCAAATGTGTCTCCCCTCCCCCCCCNNAAAAAAAAAAAAAAAAAAAATAAGGACATAAATTACTTTGTCACGAAACCCTTAAAATGTCTACATCTAAGTGTACTTAAAAATGTTATTGTTGAAAGTAATCAATCTGTGTGCCTTATGGAAACCTGACAGTGTGACATCGGAGATGTGGGCAGACCTCAGACGCTATCGATACTCCATGGCAGCGTAAGGCTCCATTCACACATAATTCATGCTACGCTTCACACACACACACCGTCTTTGTTGAATGGTGAACAAGCTATCGCGCTTCAGCTCAACTCTCATAATGATGATGCGGCTCAAAAATTTGAACTCAAGGAATTAGAACTCTAATTATAAAAAAGAGAAGATAAGTAAAAACCTTAAGGAAATATTTCAAGCGAAAAGAACTAAAAAAAAAAAAAAAA
>BLXT01005777.1:1044586-1047086 GCA_019648995.1 Plakobranchus ocellatus
TGTTGTTGTTGTTGTTGTTGTTTATTACTATCATAACGGTTATTTTTATTACTGCCATTATTATCATTATTATGCTACTTTCCTTTGTATTTCTTGAAATTGTTATTGTCAATGCTTTTTATTACTTATTATTTTGTTACTGTCAATCCTCAGCAATTTATGTTCATGCTTCCGTGGATTACAGGTTTTAAAAAATATTTTTGGTTGTTTTATTTATTTATTTATTTTATTTATTTCTTTTCTTTTTTGCTCAAACGATTTAAAAAAAAACCCAAATCAAAAGAGACATTGGCTGTTTAGTATCTAGACTTTTTTTATTTGACTTTACGTTTGTGATCAATGTAGCGCCCAGGCAATCCAAGTGACACGATCATTCACCATGCATTCACAGTGCTTTTTTTAAAATTACTTTTCTAAGAAAAAGAGTTACACATGTATTTTTTAAATCCAAGTGACACTATCATTCACTGTGCTTTTTTAAAAATTACTGCTCTAGCTATGAAAAAGAGCTACACATGTATTTTTTTTAATACTATCCTAGTTGTTTGGATCTAAGGGGCCAATCTGTTTGAACACTAAAAAAAGAAGGAAGAGCTAGTCCGTTTAAAATGTAATAGATTGATCGGCCATGACGAGGCTAAGTTAAAAACGGAGAAATACTTAAAAAAAGAAAAACAAAACAAACATTTGGTGATGAACCAGCAAAAACGGAAACAAAACAAAACAAAACAACCTTGTCCGCGTGCTGACTTGGTAAAAAAAGTAATGGATTCATGAGGTAAGAGAAATCACTTTGTTTACTGAACTAAGCATATCTGTCTTTCCCACTTTGTAATGCAAAACATGCAGTGAGCGAAGTCACTCTTGTGTTAAAGAGAAACAACTATAAGATTGCATGAATAAACAGTAAAAAGGGAGGTAACTTAAATGTTTCTTAACAATGTTGTGCATAACAGCAGAATTATAAAAATGAATGATTATATCAGAATGCTATAATTTTTTTTCTTGTACATGACTTATTTAATCTTTCTTTAGCTTTAAACAACTGTTTAAAAGCACGAAGAAAAAGATATTCATAAAATATCTTGTGTCTATTTCTAACTAATAAACCGGATGGTAACTTTTCTTTTCCCCCAAGGATAAATATATGTGTCGCTGCCTATGATAGAGTGCCTATCAAAGTGATTTGCATAGGAACTGGCTTCTGAGCTCCAACGGTGTCTAGAGCCCGTAAAACGGCCGTGGTCCACACATTCTGTCGGTGTGCGCTTCCCGACATTATGCTTTGGGTCTAGTGTGGTTCCTCCCATTATGACGCCGGGATACACATGTGTATCAATTTTTGGTCCGCTTGGTTGCTGGCAGGGGAAGCTTTGTCGTACCGTGGGTGAGAAGTCCATGGGCTACGAGCACGGGCGCTAGCGTGTTCAGCAATGTGGTGTCGGACGGGTGGCCATCTCCACGATCGTCCCATGGAAACATGGAACACGTAATGGTGTGCGATGGTTGGCTGGAAGCCGACGCCGTCACCCCCCTGGCTAAATTTTTGATTATCTCCCTTTCATTTATTGGGTTAGTGCCCTTTTAGGTTTCATTCTATTGAAGGAGATAAAAACTACAGACTAGTTAAATCTACAACAATTATCTTTTTTTCTTCTAATTAGCAGACAAGAATAAGCCCATTTGTCTCTATTGTTGTGCTTTTATCTTTTTCCTTGGCGAAAATTGTAGCTCGAACGAAAATTATTAGCACAACAAGGTGTTCGCTTGTTCATGTTTATTTTTTCACACTAAGATTTTGTTTCTTGAGACAAATTACGGAAATCGTTTTCTGGGTAGATCCGAACCTACTGAAGGAATATCACTGCATATCTAAGGGCAATCATACCCACATTAGTGCCATCTATTCCCCCATTTATATTTTTACATCTGAAGAGATTTAGAACTATTTTAAAGCTTTCAAGATAGACTAGAAGAGTTTAAAAAGCCACAACCAATACCATAATTTATTATTTATATAATCCTCTGTCCGCAATGGTTTGATTGTAACGTGTACTGATTCAATTTCATTTCGTTTCCTCTTTGAAACAATTGTTACGAATTTTTCATTAGACCCACGCCAGTAAGTTTTGACCATGCAATATTGTTTGTAGAAGCGTTTGTCGTCTTACTTCATATTACGCACTGTAATATAACCGCAGGTCAAGCTCTTTTGGTCTGAATCGGGCTCAGCTTTAGTATTGTGATTTGAACCTGTGACGAAAAAGCATTATAGATCTAGAACGAGTTTTTTCGCCCAATCACTACCAAAGACCCAATACATTTAATTGTTTGAGATATTGTTTAGCAACTGATTGCGATCAGTTTTTGGAATATAAACAACAAATTGCAATAAATTAAGAAATATAAAGCGCTTGTAACTTTTCAACACGTCATTGTCCACCTAATTATCTTTCAGCGACCGGTGAAATCCCTCATTTCTACTTACGCAAGGAATTGG
>BLXT01005777.1:1052086-1055197 GCA_019648995.1 Plakobranchus ocellatus
TGTCATTATATGGAAAAAAAAGATGATGTATGTAACATTACATTATTTCTTCCTGGATTCAATGAAGAATTGATTGATTTACGAGCTTAAAGCATTCAAGGTTCTTTACAGTTTAATGCCGAGATATGTACTATAAAGAAAAGTAACAAAAATATTGAGCTGGATTTGCTTTAGGTACTTAAAAAGATCAATAAATTTGTCTAAACCTGAAACCATTACTCAAATCTTCATTGATCAATCTTTTTCCCTTATTTCTTCAAATAACAATTAAGATGTTCAAAACATTAAAATGATCGCTTTAAATTTGTTATTTCAATTTATTACTAATTTTTTCCCTCCAAGCATGGTTTTCCGAATGATTCAATAATTGTGTTTGTTAATGAATTATATAGGCGTGCACATGATATGAATAATACTACCTGCTCATAGAGACATGTAAGTTATATAGCTTAAATTTTATTTTAAAAAATTGATAATTTAATACAGGATCTTGAAATAATCACATGAACTGCTTTGGCAAAACAATAACGAGTACAACTAAAGCAATTTTGGAGAAGTTAACTCGCAAACTGTTATTGACAGCGCTTTAATGTACATTACACTTAATGATTGTTTCATTAAGTGCAAAACTTATATCTGTTGGAATAAAAATAGCCATCCTGATTTGTATATTAACACCAACAAAATCTTGAGGAAATCAAAAGTAAATGCACTTGATTTGATTAGGAAGGTTTCGCAGTTTTCACCCTCTCATAGCGATATAAACTGCAATGAACATTCAGCCTACAATCTTTGTTAGTATTAATGCAATGTTAATAATTGAGCATAATATGCTACACTGTTGAGATTTCTGAATGTGAGGTAGTTAACTCTGTTCAAAACAAACTACTTTGATTCGTGTTTACATTTCGCTACATTGCAGCATTAAAACTGGAACAGAACTCAGCTTTTCCACACACAAAAAAAATAAATAAATAAAAATGTAACTGTATGCCAGAAAACAACACCGCCTTGTGCATTGTATTTATTTTGTTAGAGTCATTGACCCTGTCCACTGCAAGGTGATAACAGACTCTTTAGCCCTCGGCCGGCCGGGAACCAGGAGCGGGCTCAGGCACGGGACAGAAAGCTTCGGGCAAATTTCAGGGCGAGTATTTCGCTCTAATTTTCTTACACATGGTAATGTTACCTAATGAGACCCCGCTCCCATCATAAGCCAACACAAGTTGGATCGAACTTGTAACCTACAAATCCGAAGCGAGCGGTGCTATTATTTGTGAGCAATTAAGCACATTAATGTCACAGGCCAATACCAAAAATTTATTTAAACAATAGGCAATGTACAGTTATTAAAGTGAATGATGCTCTGCCTATTCCTAGACGTAGCTGTTTCTTTTCTCGCCAGAGTAGAAAAAAGGTTTCGTATCCGGCACACCATTAGGGATCTGAGCTCGGTAATAGCGCAAAGGTTGGCAGTAAATCCTCAGCTTCTGTCTCTCCACTGCCCCGCTTGGGTTGTCAGACCCGCTAGACGAATGGAGCTCCCTAGAGAAGAAAATAAATGGCGGATAAACGAGCAACCAAAAACTGTCGAAGTTTTTAAAAGGAGTATTATCCTTCCTTAGAATATCACATGGCTAAAGAATGCAAATATTTTCAGCGAATCAGAATTGTAATCATTTTTTTTTTTTTTGCAAACCAAATCATATACCAATCAAAATTCTATTCTTTGTTTATATTTACTAAATCCGAACCCCACATCACATAATGTTCTGAGGAAAACCAATTGTTTAACACCGTTTATAAAAGAGATATCACTAGAAATTGTTAGAAACTTTTTAGATGACCATGTTAATTTTTGGCTTTTGCTTTTAATGCTTTCTTTTTTAGCACAAGTATACTGTTTAAGATCTTTAATGAACGTCAAAATCTTAAACGGCATGAGGATGGATGGTAGCTCTCTATATCTTAAATGTCATTAGGGCATGGATTGGCTTTCCATCATATTTTCAACGAACATAGAAGCAATGATAATGTTCTAAATTTTAAATGATCAGAAGGTAATGTATTAGTTCTCGGTTGCTCGATTGTGCTCAAGAAGCTAATCTATCTAGGTCTTTTCCCGTCTCTGTTTTCGGATTTCTCAAAAACATTTTTTTCCCGCCTCTACCTCTTTCTTTGTTTATTTTCGCGACATGCTTAATGAGCTTCCTCCATGCTTATCCTGCTTGAAGTATCGGATTTTTATTGCCGTTAACAAATTATACAACTTAGTCTACTATCGATTATGCCTTATTGTTACACAACAGAGTAGATTAGAAATCTGATGGGCCCAAACAGACCCGAGACCTCAAAGCACACGAAGTGATGTTGCATTACTGATAGGTATTCTAACTTTCCGTATCATTATTATTTTTTTGTTTGTCTTTCTTCCTTTGAATTCTTTTAAAACATTACCTACCCGTCCCATCTTCTTTGCCTGGATTACTCCTTGGTATTGAACATTACTCTTTACTTGCTGCATTTTTTCCATGCTGAACTTATTCGGTACCTCTTTAACCGCTTAGACAATCTTTATTTTCCTTGTGAAACTAAAACCTGATAAACGGCAATTAAAAGAAACTGAATACCGAATAAATAAAAAATAAGACTATGTTTTTATGTATGTTTCGGTTTCTAAATCTTTAGCTTAAAAAATATCGGTGACTTTATCTAGTTTAGGGACCAAGAGATTTCTGGTGAAATGAAACCGCACCTGGACTCCATGCGAGGTGAACTGGATGGTCGGGTCCGGGCACGCATGTTAGAACAGGCCGTAGACGCAAACTTATTCTGAAATTGTCTTGAATTCACCCTCAACTTGTGTCGGATATATCGCTTTCGTATCTCAGATCGAACCTGGTGAAAGATGATATTTATATCAGAACGAAATTCCGAGGAAAAAAAATCAGTCTTTGAAATGAACGAAAATTTAAAATAAATTTTACATAGAAAAAACCGAAATGCTTATATATCACAAGGTTTCTCTGTGATTTAATAAATTTCAAGGCAGTAATCATGGTGTTTAATACGATTCAATACTATTTGCGGTGTTACAAATTTCTCAATGAA
>BLXT01005777.1:1081866-1091874 GCA_019648995.1 Plakobranchus ocellatus
TCCTCTCACTTTTCAATTTTTTTTTTTAGTTATTATAGAAAGTCTAGTTTTAATCATTGCGAAAACTTCTGAGATGATTCAAGCAAGGAGAGAAAAAAAAAAAAACGCAACAAAAGAAGTTTATCATAAGCTGAAAGATAATACTGTCTTCTGACTGCGTAAAGAATGTAATGCAAAGACGCGGAAGATAATTTATTAAAAAAAAATGTCAGTAACCTCCATCAGATAACAGCATGTGTATCCCTTAAATCATACAAAACAAAATTCATGCTTGACATTAGTAAACCATTAGCTGCTCGTGAAAGTGAGCTTTCAATATTAATTTTGCAAGCAACACACTTTTGTTAGGAGTAAAACACTTTTCTAGAGTGGCTTTCGAAAGATACGATTACTTGTCAAGGTTGACTGGGGAAGTATAAAGATTTTAATCCGTTTTTTTCATTGCCGAAGTGGCTAAAAAAAAAATAGCTAGTACGAGGAGACGTTAAATGAAACTATTTAGTTTGCTATGAAATTTAATATTAACGGTATCTTTATTTTCAATACAAGTCAACCACTATCGCATAAATTAGGCGAAGTTACATTTTTCGAAATTGAAATGATAACAAAGAGTCAGTTTCATAAAAACTAAATAGCATTGTTGAATCTCCTATCATAATAAGAAATTAAATACGAGTCAGGATGGCCAGACTTGATATAATTACAAGTTTATCTAATGTGATAAATTTCGTTAAAATTGTGTTCTGGTTTACAGTAAATATAAAATAGATTCATTTGCATCGTTCTCAATTTAACCTGTTGCTCTATTGCTTAGAGTAACTTTCGTAAATTTTTATCTCGGCAGAACTGAATCGGCCATTGATGTAATGGTTTTTTTTTAATTCACTCTCTTCATATTTTGAATAACAAATATTGTTTATTATAGATATCGACCGAGTTGTCCGCGTCGCTCTTTCATTATTACACTTGGGCAGTTTTTTAATTTTAAAATTCTGATAGCATTTTGTTTTTCTGAAAAGAAATAACTTTTTTATACCCGGAAGTTATCACTGATATAGATTGGATATATTTCAAAATAAAAAATAAAAAAAACCACCATATGACTTGAAAAGCAACTCACTTACAAAAAACATTTCAAATTCAAAAAAAGATGAAAAAAATACGAAAGTAATTCAACATATGCAACATATGGATAGATTTGAGCACACTATTTCAAAACATAATATTATAAGCAATGAGAACCTTAAATAAAGACTGGCATTTTCGTAAAGCTTCTTTGGATCATGTGTTGAAGCTTTGCAATTTTCAAACATTAAATATAGGAAGCTGACAAACCGCTTTAAAAAGCCATTCGTTGGTAGAATACGATTTTTTTTTCATGCAAAGTTCGAAAAAAGACTCAAGAAATATAAAAATATCTGAGAAACCAACTTTAAAATGCAATGTTATGAACGAGGGCCTGCTAATTCAGTATTTTCGGTTTTAAGCCGCTGGCAATGCAATTTCGTTTCGTGATTAGCGAGATCTTTGCGATACTCCTACGCTTAGCCAATCCGAGACATAAGCTTCACAACGTAGCAGCCGTGGGGGGAGAATCTAATTTACCCCGGTTTCCTAGACTGAGCGCAATATTTATAAAAGGAAGCCTTACGCATCTGTTCTTAAGACAAACGAGATATTGAATTAAAATATATAAATACAGAATCAATTGTTGTGCACGCGCATCGTGTGACTAGATATGGAGTTATTTCACTTATTGAATTGTCCCCATTTGTCCAGTTGTGAGTTGTGTTTCATGTGCTGCAATGGGAAAGATATTAGTTTAGAGGATTTTCCATCTTGATTTTCCACATTTCTCTGCTTGATTACCACTAAAGTTTTGCAAACATTATTATCTTGTTAGCTTTAACCTAATCTCCTCTCAATACCCTCTTTGACCGGTTGTTCTATATTTAACCTTTTCCAGTGAGAACAAGGTATTCAATCTTATTATGGCGCTCCAATCATCGTGTAAAAAAAGTTTTTTTTTTCTTATTTTGATTGTTTTTACTTGCCGTTCCAAAAGTTTTTTTTTACTATAGTGCTTATCATTCAATTCATTTTTTACTTTCTTGAAACTTATATATATTGTTATATATATATAGTTTTCGTGACAAAGACATTTCTCTCGAGCTTTTGTAGATGAATTTTTAGGGTGAACTAACGGCTATTCAGAAAAAAGTGGCTTTCTTGTGACCTTTTTTTAATTTAACTTCCTGCATTGTAACCATCTCTGTGTTATAGACATCTTTGTTTACCGTTGTGAGAAAATGAATATTTTAGGTTAGAATTTCATGTCTAAATTGACTAAACCTTTGATCTAGTTTGACATTTTTTCTTTAGCATATAGGATAGCAAGTATGATTTCTTGGTCCTTTTAAGATTGCTTATCTTTACTACTTTGAGACTGAAAAACTGAAAGCATGGCTGTTAATGGTGCGATAAGTAAAACATTTCAAATTGCTCTTAACTATCACTTTATGATCTAAATAACAAGTAGCTCAAAAGGAGATAAAGTTAAGACAAATTCATCGATTTGAAGCTTATAGCATTGTTGTTTTGTTTATTTTTGTAGCCTGTCCACTGCAAGATCATCTCAGGCCCTTAGCATCCCGTCAGGCAAAGGCGTTGCTAGTGAACCTTAAATCGAACTCGGGACGAAGAGATTCGGGGGGAGGTTCGCTAGTCTTCGCGACCCCAACCCACCAATATTATCGGATTTGAACTCTAATCTTTTAAAATGTATTTGTAATGGAAATTAAGAAGGTGTTTAGAATATTTTGCTTTAATGATGACATGCATTAATATTTTTGGCAAGTCTTAGATGAACAATTTCCTGTTAAAATCAACCGGACCCTTTCTCTCTCTCTATGCTTAAGTCTTGCGGTAAGAAAATTGAATTGCCTTGTTCTGTCCATTTAATCTGATTCTTTATCAAGCCAACGTTTTGCCTCCGGCTCTCTTCTTTACTCCTTTCTTTCTCAACAGTACTTTCACAGATCTTGACCTTTGATGATAATTAAATCTTGTGGGCTAAGAGATGGCACAAGGTTCTGGTTTTCACGAGACTAAGATAGCCTTTTACACATATACTGTAATGTCTTTTTAGAGTATAGATAATTGTCTCATAGATCCACAATCTTAAAATTTTTAATAATTGTCTGTCCGGTAAAATGAGGTTGAAAAAAATGTTACTCAGTGTGCAAGAGTGCAAGATAAATTTTTAAAAATGGGCATCAGAAGTCTGGTAAGGTACAACTGTGAATTTGATAGTTTAGATCTGGGTTCTGAATGTGGAAAAAATGTCCCACTAACTGTGATTTGAAGTATCCTAAGTTCCACGAGAATCAAATGCAACCACAATCGTCCCCGTTAGAAAATAGCACTGCGCACAGGACCTTACGAATAGGATTTTAAATCAAATTTTAAAGCTTACATACTGAAGATCACTGTCGTTTTAAAGCCTCCTTTGACTTAACCATTAGATTTTTCCCTCAAGGACCTTCACTACTGGAGAGACAGTTCTATCTATGCAATCAAGTTGAAGAAGTGTCCTTCCATTAAATTGTCTTATACCTAAGAGTCGGGGGATGGCTCTTCATTTGAAACTTTCTATTGATATATGAAACTGAACTGAGGGAAACGTTCGAGAGACAACCCTTTGATAAATTTCACTCACACTCTAACCCTTTTGTTTCCTTGTAAATCTAAATGAACAAAAAAAAATACTTCAAGATTTCAAAAAGAGCTTTTGTTAAGGATTATCTTAAAAAAAAGATACGTGGAAAGATGACTTTAGAAGTAACTACTAAGATTACAGGATTTTTCAAAACTTATTTGTTTGCAATCACAAAACACCCACAAGCCAAAATTAACAGCTGCTACAGCTGAAATCTCATTTTCTATTAATAGCTCAAGAACACAATTCTCATCTAAAATCTGTCGAATGCAGGTTTTCACATTTAGACCTTAGGAGCTTTAATGCACATGTAGGGCAAACATCACGATGAGGTAATTGAAAGTACATAAGTTTTAAGGTAAAATATTGCAGTCTCCTAACTGTGTTTCTATATGATACAAAATTTCATTTGAAGGCTTTTCAATCTGGATACCAAATCTGAGCTAGAGCTTTGCCTTGTGGATAAAGCTTTCATAAATTATTCTCTCTCTCTCTCTCTCTCTCTCTCTCTCTCTCTCTCTCTCTCTCTCTCTTTTTCTCTCTCTCTCGGCTAGTATTACAAGCATAAAGTGCGGGGTCCGTTATAAATCTGATAAATTGAAAGTTATTTCACTACACAAGAAAGGCGTCTTAATTAGGAGGAAAACCATTTTTTTGCATAATTTTAAAGCCTGAAACTGTTACTAGTTGGAAATTTGTCCACCACAGTCTTTTTATCTAGTTGTTAAAAAAAGGTGGTCGGTAGTGCAGTTCAGGCCTGTCAATAAAAAAAAAAAATAACTTGAAGTCAGAACAAGCCGTGTCTCCTTCTTTTCACTTTGTCCCCAAGAAATGCTTGTCTTATTTTTTTAGCTAAAGGGAATCTCTATGCCAAAATGAACCGCCTCGTGATAGACTCAAAAATAACCTAGTGAGTTTAAAATTCTTCTTTTTTCCTTCTTTTGCAAGTAAAAAAAATTATATCTCGAACTAAACTCATCTTCGAATGACTGGCCACTTTGTTTATTTTTACCAGGTATAAATCAAAGCTACAAACTACAAACGCGAATCATTATTCACAAGAGATTGTTTGACTATATAAGGAAAATACCCTTTTTTGGCATTTCAAATCGTTTCACTCGAAATTTTCTCATCTCATAAATATCAATGAATTGTTTATTCAATTCTTTTTTGGTTGGGCTTGTTTTCTTGATTTTTTTTAATCTGCGGTAATATTCGTTTGATTTTCAGCTGTGCATCTTGCAGCGTAAATGTCAAAGTATCTGTAAAGTTGAGGAAACAAAATTAATGCAAGCTCTTGCTAAGTTGACTTCATCCGATTTGCCCAGTGGGTAAAAGAACCAAGCGAAAATAAAAGAGATAGGCTAATTTATTAATTTATTATGTAACAATTCGTCTGCCTCAGACACACACACACATTCATTTTCAACGTTCAACACATTGAGATGTCTTATCAGAGAATCCAAGTATGCGAGATACTTCAGTCTAGGAAAAGGTTAGGAATAATGCCAGCGTTGACTAAATGATTTGTACTTTATCTTTCTATCCTTGTCCAACTGAACTGGTAGGCCTAGGAAAAAAAACTAGCATCCTCTTTTCTTTTTTTCCTTGCACACCCACAAACACACAAACTGATAGAAGTGTTTGATTTTCGTACTAAATACTGCACTTTCTCAGGTTTCCCACTCTTTAAAAAAAAAAATAAAATAAAATAACTGTGCGAGATTCGATAAAAAATCTTACGTCATGGCAGTGGCAAATTTCATCAGAAATTAAAGTTCAAAACGTCTTTCACGTGGCATCTCACACGTCTATCTTTGAGAAAAAAATTATGCAATCAGTCAGAGCATACGTGTCGTTGGACACGTTTGATTTTTCCATAATTATTCGTATACGCAAACAGGTTGAGTTTTTAGCTATCCGATTTATGCAATGAACCAAAGTGACAAACATTCTTTTTCACACCCTGCATCATTCCTAACATAGTTAGATGTAGCTCTCAGCCTGTGTTCTTGCATTCCCTAATTTTCTTTCACTCTAACAGATCACAGTAGGTCCTGTCATCCACATGACCACAAAGATAGGATTCTAGAACGACGCAGATAAAGACAGATCACCGGAAATACGAAAGTGACCTTTTCAAAGCCAGGAGATGGAAATTTTCCCCATAGTATTTGTCAAGGCAACGGTACAGGGATACAAATTCCGGATAAAAGAGTAACTTAATACTCACTAGTTACCACTGTCTCTCTCAAGGTCTTTTCATAGTGTTATGAACGGACCTGTTGTTTTTTTTCCTCAGATAAATAAGAGGATGAAAATATAATGAATAATATAGTTCTCAATAATAACTTGCTAAATAAAATATGTTTTTTGTTGTTTCTGAGATGTTCCTCTGTTTTAATTTTTCTGTTTCATTTGCAGCAGCGCACAACTTTGCCATCCTTTTTGGCTCTTGTTCTCTCTTTCTTTCTTTTTCCCTCTCTTTCTCTACCTTTCATTCTTTCCGTTTATCTCTCTCCCTCTCTCTCTTTTTCTCTCTCTGTCTCTTTCTCTCTCTCTCTCTCTCTTTCTCTCTCTCTCTCTTTCTCTTTCTCTCCCTCTCTCTCAAATTTTCTCGCATCTTTCTTTTTTCTCTGTACCTCATTTGACTCCATCTTTTCTCTTTTCTCTAAGTCCCTCTTTCGTTAACTTCTCATACCTTTCTATCACAATTTCTTCATAAGTTCCCCCTCTCTTTTATTTGATTAGATTGAAAAGAAGGAAACTAGCAGATGAAAAGTGAGCGGTAAACGGAAAGGCTTAGGAGACATACTATATATTTATCATTGATTAAAAATTCTGTACATTTTATTTTTAATAATGGTTGTCCTTATTCAGAAAATGAAATAAGAGTCTTTAACTGGTTCTACATTTTTTTTTCTTACGCACCCTTAAAATGGAAATGAGAAAAAGAAAAATGTAGAGTTTTGTCACAGACTGCAGAATAGTTTCTTATGTAGAAAGATCCTAAAATAGGGACATGGAAAGGATAATATGAGGAAAAAATCAATAGAAAGAAATTTTAAAAAGTGATAGAACCGCAAGAATATGGATGAAAGAGAATGTAAAATATTTAAATCGATAGAAAGAGAGAGAGAGAGAGAGAGAAAGTGAGATACACAGAGACAGGCAGATAGAGGAAACAGGTAAGACGAGAGATAGCTAAAGAGAGCTTAAAAATTAATGTTTTGTTTTTTCTGTGTTTGGAGGGAGAGACCAAGGGGGAAAAATACATTAATCTACACGATATTTAATCTTTCAGAAACAAATAAACGCAAGGGTAATGAAAACCACGTAGGAGCTCATAATTGAAGATGTATTTCATAAGTACCTCTTGATTGTTTACTATGTGAATAGTGATTATTTTTTTAAAAACCTTTTTACGATTATTTTTCTTGTAGTCTCAATTTTGATTAAACAATCACAAACATTGTTTTTGTAGTAGTAGTAGTAGTAGTAGTAGTAGTAGTAGTAGTAGTAGTAGTAGTAGTAGTAGTAGTAGTAGTAGTATGATAATGGATGATGTTATGATGACGATGATGTTGAGAAGATTTGCCGTGCTAGGAAGATAATATTTGTTAAGGTGATTTTAAATACTCGAACTATCAACATTAGATGCCTTTGAACAGTGTGCTCTCTACATTGTGCATATATATATATAGCATATCTTGTTAATAATGACAATGGCACAAGCTATTTCACGGGAGACATAGTTTACTCTTTGACCTATAGTTCGAGAATAAAATTTTTCGGGAGAGGTATAAATTTTTTTTACGACAGAAAATATGGTGCACCCGGAACATAAAAATAGCATTTTTTTCTTTCAATTAAAAACATTACAAATTCAATTATGCGAGTATATTTTTCCTTCGAGGTTAAAATAATGTTCATAGGTTTTGGCTCAAACTCCACCCAAAGTTTTAAGGATATGTTTTTACTTCAAATTTAAAGTAGCGATCTTCTAAATAGTCGCTAGTTTTAAATGCGATTTTAAAATAATGAAGATGTTGTTCTATTTTTTTTGTCGCTATCTTTTTCTTTATGTTTCGTTATTTGTTGCCATTAATCCGATGTTTCTTTTTTTTTTTTTNNNTTTTTTTTTTTTTATTTGTCTATCATGTCTGAATATTTCCTTTCTTGGAAAAAAAAGTTAATATTTCTGTGAAATTAAAAACACCGTGGCTTTTTTTTTAATTCTTGTGAGGTGTTCTGAGGCTCGAAAAAGAAAAGTTAAAGATTTAAGCCTTAATTCTCAGATTAGTAATACTAAAGTTAATGAAAGATGTTTCATTTGCATAAACAGCCAGATGTTGTTATCCCAACTATTGACAATAATTTATATAATTCTTGTGAACTATGTTCTAATAGACGCGAAAGGAAAAAAAATTGCTATATATTCAGAGAAAATTAGGATGATAAAGGAATTACAAATACTCTTGAGATGACCGTGGCGCTCTATAAAAATATATTTTAAACGCAACAATGATTTTTTTCCCCACATACATGATACAAAAAAATATTTATTATGTCCTAAGGCAGAATAAAGAGATAAACTAGTGAAACTAGAGACACGCTATTTGTTTTTCGAAATTTGTCAAGATGAACTCAAAAAATGTTCACATTAGTCATTGGAAGAAGAATTTTCACGAACTACATATTTCAGATATGATCTTTTAAAACTAAATTACATGCTTTACAACAGTATATAAAGCAAAAAAAAAAAAAGGTAAATACATCAAACTGCTTTTATATTCCTAGCTTAAGAGCACGCATAAACATAAAAGCTTAAATTTAAAAAAAAAACAAAAAACAAAGGCTCCCATTGTCGGCTCCTTTCAAGAAGACAGCCATAAAGATTTGCATCTAAATAAGATCCAATCGAATATGTGGAGTAATGGAATAAAGAATCTATTTAAGGGTCACATCAACCTTAAATCAAATGGAATAATATAATGACGGAATGTCCTAGCAACGGCAAATTTAACCAAAATAACGCACAATGGGGCACAGGAAATTAAAGAATGCCAAACGATGACCACGATCATGACATCGCAAGTTCGCTTGAAAAGTTATTTCAATAGAATTTGTTTTAAAAAAAAGAAAAAAAAGAGCATGCAGCAGCAACTAATGTATATCTTTCTTTTCAAGCTCCTACATTTCGCCTTTAGAAATGAGCTAATTTTGAGCACTGTCTGTCCTTCCTATTTAAAATCTTTTTATCTCCTATCTAAACATCAATCTATCTTTCAGTCTGTCTGCCTGATTATCTGTCTGTCTGTCTGTCTGACTGTCTATCTCTCCAGCTACCATTCTTTTATCTATTGTTCTACCCATCTGTGTATATGTCTGTCTGTCTGTCCGTGTGTGTGTGTGTGTCTCTCTCTCTCTTTCTCTCTCTCTCTCTCTCTCTCTCTCTCTCTCTCTCTCTGGGACGTCGGTGGTACAATGGCTAGCGAGTCTGTCCTGAGATCTGCAGGGACCTTTTTGTCGCGGGTTTGAGCCCCGCCACCAACGCCATGGCCTGACGAAGATCTGAAAGCCTGAGATCACCTTGCTGTGCACTGGCTATATACAAAAACCTACCAAAACTCCCTCTCTCTCTCTCTCTCTCTCTCTCTCTCTCTCTCTCTCTCTCTATTTCTCTCTCTCTCTCTCTCTTTCTCTGTGTGTGTGTGTGTGCTCCCATTCTCGCCGTATTCATCGTGAACTTCTCGCTTTCTCTCTGTACCCGGCCTTACCCGACAATAGGAAATTGTGTACATAATCTGGGCAAGGTTGCTCTACGATGTCCCCTGCTTTTGCCTGCGGCCAACAAGCAAGCCCGTCCCAAGTTGCACTGCAATAGGCTTCTGTAGATTACAAGAAAAAAATAAGCGGTTACAGACACGAACTAAAGGCAAAATTCGATTGAAAAAAAATAAATTCTCTTACGATCAATCCAATTGGGAAGATAAAAAGCAAAAAAAAAAAAAAAAACCTTAGCCCTTAACGCTTCTTTTCCAAGAAATTAATCTATAACTTTACATTAGAACATTTACTCGTCAAGATATACTTAATAATACAGCAACTTATGAAATGTATTCTGAGAAATCATTTGTGAATAATCATCTCCTCGTTGCCGATCAGTGTGATTTTTTTTCATTATCAACATTATAAATAGTGGGTTTTTTTTAATTGTTTGCTTATGCGTGTCAATGTAATTCTTACTTTGTTCTTCCATTATTATTACTATTATTAGCAGTAGTAGT
>BLXT01005777.1:1133609-1146014 GCA_019648995.1 Plakobranchus ocellatus
AAGAGGTTAAACGTGAGGAAGTTTTTAGCGTTAGTCCATATTATTTTACGTCTACAAAGAACAAGCTTTGGTCATTGAATATCTAATATTGAGAGATGCAATATTGTTTGTTTTATTTCTAATTTGAAAACGAAAATTTTTTCCTGACTGAGAGAAAAAACCAAACGGACAAAGGTGCAAATGGAAAAAGCTGAAATTCACTGAAAGCCTTGAGCTTTAGAAGCCATAATGTGGATTCAGGTGTTACTTTTAGATATTTTGTATGTAATTGTATTTACTCACACTCCTTTCATCTTAACTGTCGTTATAAAATAACATTTGGTCCTATCTGCACCTGCTAGTTTCATCCTTCAGTCCATTTTTTCCTTCTAAATTTCTTCTCGGTCATATAAGATCACTAACACAGGCTTCAAGAAAATTTGTTTTTCTTGTCTTTTAGCCATATTTAAGAAATGAGTTCTGTGAAATTAAAAGATTTAATTGCATTAATGTGATTTATGTAGAATGATCATCTTTTTAGGAAAAAATAAAATTCTTGGACTTGTTGAGATGATTCTTTTCATCAATATGGTCAAAAGGTTTATTGAAAAATGGAGCAGAAAACGCGGAAATGGCACATTCGTAAGTTAACTGTTATTGATTTATTTCTAATTAAATATACTCAATCTTATATATGTCAAAAGGGAAGAGACTCATCCTTTTCAGAAACGTTTCAGCCAGTGATGTAAATGAGGCCAGAGATTTCAACTTAGGACCTTGTTTAAGTGACCACTTGTATAAGGCTCTAAGTTGAAATAGGTCTGGCTAGTACGTAGCTGAATAACAGATGACTTATAGTTCGAAAACTAAGGCGAAACTATGACATAGAAAAAAAATGGACTATTTAAGGGTTATTTATGTTGGTGACAGCAGAGGAAGTAGTATTGAGCCTGTTGTTATGTGAACTTACTCGGAGGCGAAGCGGCATTGATAGAAGAAAAAAATAAAATAAAAATGTGTCAAGAGGTTTAGCGAAGCTCCACAGTCGATCAGACAGGACGGTGGAGAGATGTGCTTAGCTTCAGTCAGAGAAAAAGGTTTTAGATAGGGGAGAAAAGAGCAGTTTTATAACCAGGTGTGAGGAGGAACGGGAAGAAAGCAAAAAACAAACACAGTCGAATATCAATTATTTTATAACAAGGTAACGAAGAAAAACACCTAAGCGATTCAACTTAATTAGTAGATCAACTAATTTTTCTCTCTCTCACCTCGTTATTGCTCTATCATTCGTTCAAGCAAACGATTTGTTCCTAAAATAGTGTTTTTAGTTGTTGCTTTTTTTGTTTTGTTTTAATGATTCCTTGACTTTCCAGAGCAACATTTCGATCTAGGTCTTTTTACATTACATAATTATATCTTCATAACACTGTTTTAAATGTGTTATAAATCCTGATTTGTACATGTCTTAAACAAGTGTTGAGCACTTTACAATTTTGAAACATTTGCACCTGCTAGTCTCTAAAATGAACAATTTTGCTGAGTTCGTTTGCATACACAAGGTACATCTACATGGCCAGAAGGAACGCGCCAGGGCGTTTACTGCATAGGAACAATATTTTCCTTTAGCACTTGAAATCTCATGTTTGAAGTTACGTGTAAAAGTTAGTTGAAATCTATAGTTTTAAATTTATTCCAAATTTTCTGACCGATTTGCTATTGCTTGCATTTCGAATTAAGCTTTAGAATGTGACAGTGAACGCAGGAATGCTGGTATCAATTTTAAATTCTAATGAAAGAGAAGAAAGGGAGGGAGGGAGAGAGAGAGAGAGAGAGAGAGAGAGAGAGAGAGAGAAACTAGATTGGTTTTTAAATAAAGTAATGCAAAGTAAGGACATGACGAACAACTGGTATGGAGAGCAAGCTTAGCGTTGTTTACTTTAAATCAATGAGTTTGTGGTTGGCGGCTGTAGCCGAGATAGCCGTCTGGTGGGAATGGGATAAGCAAAGTAGAAAAGGGTGGGGGAGGGGGGTGTCAGAGATTCTGGATATACAGAACCTTAAAGGTGCTCTCTACGTCTGAAAACGCTAAAGAATAAAATGGGTTAACGAGATTCAGGCAGTGAATCTGTGTCTCTGTTATCTCTTTTCACCCAGGAACCCACTTTTAAAGGGAAAAAAATTCAAGCTCTTAGTTAAAAAGGGCGTATTCAAATGTCGGACTGAAGTTACTTCATCTGTTAAGATATTGTTTTAAACTAACTTCACCTCACTAAGTACTTTGAAGGATGGGGTGAATTGATGCAAATGACTGTGGCACTATCTAAACGCAAATATCTGAGAGAAAGCTGTTGCCGATCAACTGACGTGGCACTGATTTTCTAAGAAATGTAAAAACTAGAAATAAAATTTTGCCTCAAGTTTACTATATCTGTCTGCAAAGTCGCTAACAGCGGCTTAAAAATCTTCTTATTTCACACAAGTATAATAGAATTGAAAGGCTTAAGAGGAATAAAATAGTCTTGGATTGGAAAGGGTTAAAAGAAAAGTTGTTGTGGACTACAATCGATCCTAAGCTCTATTTTGACATTCAAGTTCGTTAACGCCTTTCATTCCTTCTGGGGCACAGACTCTCATGTCACCAACGATCATCTTCCAGTTCCCTCCAAGGGAATCCAAACTGCCTCATCTCTGTTTCAAGGTCCCTTCCCTGTGTATTTCGTGGTCTTCCTGTATTTCTCTTGCCCTATGATTCTATTTCAAAACTTGTCTTATGCCGAAGATGGGTTTTTTCCATCTTCAGAAACGCTGCAAGAATTAAAAACAATGTTTGGCAATATTTGTCGCACCTTTTTTTTTTTTAAAATGCAATTTCCATTTCTTGCGTCAAATTGATCACTATCCCCTGTTTTGACTACATGGAAATCAATACGTGTCAACGGGTTAAATATACGACATAGGTACCAATATTCTGACTGCAAATTATTTTATGGAGGAAGTGATTAATTTAGAACTTTTGGGATCTATTGCTACTAAGGATGTCGATAGTTACAAAGTAATTGAAAGAAGGTTTGGAACAGCAACCAAAAGGATAAAACACATTTCGAGATTTGTTGAAGGATACTGAAAAAACAATATATTGACATTTTTAGAGGAAAAAAAGGTTAACAAGAATACAATGCTATTGGTGTATGTGTGGGCGGATGTGTAGGTGGAGGGGAAAGGAGAAGGACCATTTGCTTTTTCAGTTGCAGATAGATAATAATTTTAACCGTTGACCAATGAACTTGCCATAGTGGAATTTGAGTGAGGAATGTGAGAAAAAATATTTAACATATAAGTATACAAGATATTTAACAAATCCTGTTTTCATGACAGTTAAGTTTTAGGTAAATTCTCAATGGCTTCAGAAAAAGCAGATACCCCTAATAATTTAAGATGGATTAACAGAGACACCTTTTTTCAGTATTTTATAAAAAGCAAAAAAAAAAAAAAAACGTTTGGAAATGAACTGGCATTGGATTGACATTATCTACTCACATAATATATTGGAACGGGATTGTGGTTCTCTTTCATGTGGGAATTCGAATACACTAATTGACATTCTTTCTTCTCTCTTCCTTCTCTTGAATTCAATTATCTTTCATATTAGGTTATTTTCTTCCCCATGTTTACTTATCAAGTTGCAAATGTTTGTCGTCCGGATATAGTGCTCTTAAAACCATTTCTTTTTTTTTCCAAAACGACTCAGTTGATTTCATTCATAACATTTTGTAGAATGATGGCGCCTCGAAAGATAACTTGGCTTTAAAATCTTTGCTTGAGCGTTCCATTACGAGATCGTCTAAAAAGTCTAAAAACAAGTCTAAAAAGTTTGTAATGACCAAAGCAGAAAATGGAGCTTAGATTTAAAACACCAAGACTGTGCTTGCGCTATCTACTTGTTTAAAAAATCGAAAACTTGAAGGGGTTCTCCCAGGCCATTCTGGCTTTTAATTTTAATGAGCAGTTTAAAAAAAAATACGACTTCCCAAAGGGCTTTTTTGTCTCGATAGGAGTCAAATTATTAGTCTCAAAATACAACGGACGTAGCATCTGAATACCTTATAGCATGTCTCTTCCCACTAAAGTAATAAATGGTTGTGGAAATAGAAACTTTAACCTGTGGAGCAACTTTTAACTTTTTCATTACCTCGCTTTCCAATCCCTTGCTGGGTGGCTGGCAGGAAACATCCAGAGAGCATTGTTAACAACATGGCATTTGGCGACTGAGATGTTTGATAGAAATCTTTTTTTAGTAGATTCCTAGTAATTCAAATTCATCATTCATCACACATGCACGTTTTGTCCTATCAATGGTTCCTCACAGCTTGCCCATACCAAAGATCCATTTTTTTTTTAGGGGGGGGGGGAGGGGGGGAATATTTATGTGCCTTTTTCACCTGAAATTTATTCACTTAAAAATCCTTAAAGTAATGCGGATAATTTTTTAACATACTAGTCTGTTTTTCCAAGGCAATGTTCGTTTTTGGAAAGGTGATTCTTAAAGGAATCTCTGGCGTATGTAAATCTGCTGTTAATTCATCTTATCGGAAGATGGTAAACAGTTCCTGCTCATGATCTGACGTCTTTATCGAGATACTACCAGCTTCTTTTTCATATGATAGAAAAAAAATTGTGCTTAGAGGGCTTTAAAGAAACGTGGTCAGTAAAAAAAAAAAGAAAGTATGAGTGAATATTGTATATATTCATTATATTTCGCAACATTTGCTGTTAAAATATTATCGTATATATTATGGTAAGTAGGAGTAAATGTTTTTCTCAAATATCATATTATTTAATGATGTAATGTAACGAAAATGTTATAAATTACAACGACTCGGTTTCACAATATCCTAAAGTGTGATTATCAAGTACCGGGCAAAATGAAAAAAAATGCAACCTCACATAACTATCTAGCCTTGAGGACTTGACAACGAAACCATATAATTATGTTTGACAAAATCTCTGCCTTGCGCCCTTTATGACCAAATAACCTACTTCTTATTATCGGATACCTTCCACAGGCTTTTTGAAAAGAAAAAAAGGCAGATCAAAGGTTTCTCTTACAGTCGGAGGATTCTACGTGGTTGATTCTTTGATTTCTTAAGTACAACTGTCCGAGTAATATATGGATCCTGCAGTTTTATATACGATTTTCCGACTGACAAAATGAAAAGAGAACATACAGGCATGAATGCTAGCAATAATTATGACAATTATTATTATTATTATTATTATTATTATTATTATTATTATTATTATTATTATTATTATTATTATTATTATTACAAGTAGGCCTATAATAACTGTGTTTTTCAAAGTTTCAATTCAACACCAAAATCTTAACAACGACCAATGCCTTAATAATGGAGCTGCTCATATCAATTTTATTTCATATTCTCCTTTATTCATTTTTCCTCAGGCAACGAACAGATCAAAAGTGTTCAAAATCAAGATTATCAACGTCAAAATTACATTTTGCTCCATAATTATCAGAATAGATGCCAATTCCTTTGTGTAAGATTGAAATGAAATAACGGGAAAAAATCTGCAGCTTTTTGAGTCTTTTAGAGCAACGTTCGCGTGTCACTTTTTTTTTTTTTTCAGTTTTTTTGTTTTTTTTTTATGTTTTAAATAGCCATAGTTCTCTTAGCAAGGGAATTTGTATTGAAATATTTACATAAACTGCCGCAGTGAAATAAGGAAAAATAATTTCACAGCATTTACTACATGAGAAGCATTGCACTGACTACGTAGTTTTTTAATTTATTGTTATTATTATTATTATTATTATTATTATTATTATTATTATTATTATTATTATTATTATTATTGTTATTATTATTATTATTATTATTATTATTATTGTTATTATTATTATTATTATTATTATTATTATTAGTATTATTATTATTGATGCTTTCGCTTAGTAAAACTAATGTACTTCATCTCTCCAGGTATGTTATATAAACCAAATTTAATTTCAGCAATATTATTGTTCTCGCTTGTTTGTTTTTAAGAGGGGGTGAAAATTTAAAGTCCAACGAGAGCTCATAGCTGAATATGATACTGCTAGGATTTCATTATTATCACAGTAATAAATGACGTGATAATAGTGTTGCGTTTGCTGCTGACTCTGAAAAAGATGCTGATAATAGGGATGATTTTAAGCTTCATAAAAAAAAATTAAAAATTAAGTATTCGCAACAAAAATAGGATCTCTGTTACCCATTTTAGCTTGTTAGTAGGCTACCGGTTTCGCAAACTTCTCGTGTTCTTTGTATAGCGTCTCAAACATTAAAGCTGTTGACCAACACCGCAAAACATTAAAACAAAAAATTCTTTCATTGTTAAGCCATGTGTACATTTTCTGCTTTGACAAAGGGTTGAAAGATGTATGAATCTTTTTTCGTTGTTGTTGTAATTTGACAAAGCAATTATTGATGCAATAAAAAGTATTGCCAGCTTAAACTTCAATCAACCCAAAAAATCAAGCTAGGGTGTTTCTTTGTCTATGATTAAGAATATTTTCAAAATTTATTACGCGCACGATAATATCTAATCAAGAATGAAGCCTAAACCCTAATGTAGATCCATGGCTTAATAACCTTTTTTTTTGTTTTTTTACATCAATTTTTCAACCCATGTCTTAGAGACTAGAATATTATTTAAATGTAGGATTTAAAATGTAAACAAAAAACGGACTGAGGTTTGAGCTACACTCGCATGTATTCTATTAAACTTTAAGGTAACCTGTTTTTAATGCATAAAATCAACAAATACATGTAGGTGAGTATAAGGATGTGTGTAGGCACATATGATTTCGCGGGTGGTATTGATTATTGCCGTAAGCGCCACTGGGAAAATTTTTCAGGAGGATGAAATAACTGTCGTATTTCGACAATTCTTAACCAAATCTCTTCTACATCGGAGTGAAAGCTGTTTTTCTATGTATCTTTCTATGTCTATAGAATTTTTTTAAATAATATTCATTCGTTCCTGAGTTATAACACATACGGCAATTGTGAAGTTGCTAAAATATTTTGATTGTTGGGCACTTACGGTGCTTTTGAATCGAAAATTTGTCATTGATTAGAGCTGTAAGGGCACTTACGTCTGTTGAAAAAATGATTTACACCAAGTGTCAAAAATATAGATACATAGCTGTTGTGCACGTACGGCACAGGGTAGCAAAATTTTATACCAAGGAGAACCATTTTTAGTTCGGTATTTTCGACCTCGCATGTTTGTTTTATTTATTTTTTTTTTGTTTTGTTTCTTTTTCGAAGTTCGGGGTAGAGGTAGGGATATATGAGTTTAGCTTGAAATTTGATCGATATTTAAATGTTCCTATGCATGATAGTTTATAGAGAACTTTACTAACAAAAAAAGCGCATTTTTCAAACCTCTGTTAACAATCGTAATTTTTTTTTATTAGCATAGTATCGTTTACACCGATCGACTTTGTAGCAAAGTTTCTTGTTAAGTAAAAAAGACAAAGGACAAGTGGTATATCATTCGAATATTGCATTGATGGAAATCAGCAAATTAGCGTCATTGGAAGCTTAACCAATAAAAACGAACATGTTAAGTAAACCTCTATGTCTTCTAGCCTCTGCCTCTCCGTGCTTCTCTCTCTCTCTCTCTCTCTCTCTCTCTCTCTCTCTCTTTCCCTCTCTCTTCTTCTCCCTCTTTATTTCTCCTTCTTCATCTTTGTCTTTCTCAGTCTTTCCGCTTTCTATCTTCTCCCGTTCATTCCGGCTCTTTCTCTTCGCTTTATTTCTCAGTTTTCTTATCATCTATCGTTCTCGTCTCTCTTGCATTTCCTTATCTCCCTTCTCGTTCTTTTCTTGTCCCTACTTTCAGTATTTTTGGTCCTCCAATGCTATTGATATGAGTATGTGTAATCACGTGAGAAGATAGATACCGATTTCAAAACTGTGCGTTACGGTTATTTATTGCACCATACACATGTGTGTACAACTTATTGTTCAACGAAAAAAACAGGTCTCTATAGCTTTTGCTCATCAAGTAATTTAGTTGGAGCCACCGATCACCAGATTCACTGTTCTCAGAATATATAATCACATGTGTGCCTTAACTTACATGTCTGTGTTTCTATTCTAATTCTTTTGAGCGTAAAGTAGTGAACTTTCTTATCATTTGCTATTCATAACCATGACGTTTTTATAGTTTAGTACCTTTTGAAAATATTGAAGTCTTTTTGTTTTCAAACTCATGTACCTCATTAGGTTTTTCCCTTAATGGATATGCATGCGGCTGGTTGGAGTGTCATGAAGTTATTTGCTTTCTTATAAGCTTATTTTAGCTTAGGTTGAAATTCATCCACCTCTTTTCGACTGATACAAAAAGAACGTTTGATTTCCGTTAAATCAAATTTGTTGCAAATTATCCAAATCAATGCTTTTGTATGCTGATTTCGATATTGTCCTTCGCAGGCATTAGTATAACCCACTTTTTCCTTTTGTCTGTTAGAGATAACATATCTAAGTTGACTCCTACATACCGACCATATCCATTAGTGCAAGTAATTTGTCTTTTGCATTAAAAATTTTTTTTTGCAAGACTGTAAGCGATGAGCGAGATACATCCTTTTAACTGCCGCCCTTGTTGTTTATGATGCTGTCGTAGTCCTCTTCGATACAGCTTTTGACTTTGTTTAACAGATATTTCAGGACGCTTCAGCAATTTCTGCGATCTATTTGGTCAGGGAATTGCACTATCTTCAATCTTGTACAAGTGGTCGTGTATGATTCAGACAACTTTGATTATGATCATTCCCAAAAGCAGCAGGAAATTTGTATCGATCCTCAGATAATTTGAGATAATCTGGATTAAACTCATCATAAAATATTCGGTTGGCAACAATATTTTGATGATTTCTCTCTTGCGTATTGTTACAAATAACTTAGTGCTGTTTAGTTATAATTCTAATTTCACATTACCAGTGACAATAAATTCTTTCAAATAGACTAAATAGGCCAGAAACCATCCCAAATCTTGCCAAAAACTTAACGAAAATTTGATTATTTTTTTATCAAGAACAATTTCAGAACAGCAATTTAAGTTCCTAATTACTTATATTGACATGCTCTTTAATATCAGCGTTTTATCCCTCACTACCTCTGTAAACTCTCCCAACAATCACACAGCGCTCTCTTTTATATCTACTGCCTACAGCTTCTAGAAAACACTAGCAAATGCTCTCATTTATATCCTCTCTCTCTCCCATTCCCCCCAACCCCACCCCCCCCACCCCCCGCCCTTCCTTTCCTCCCTTTATACATAAGCATGACACGCTTATCGTTTCACAAGGATACGATCTGACAACTTCCTGTAAACAATGTTCTCAAATGTTCGACCTGGGAATTCCTAGATCTAAAAGATAAACAAAGCTAAAATAATAAAAGCACTAGTAAACTAAATAAATCTAACCTAGGCCTACTATAAATTGACCAAACATTACAAGTAAGCAAAGCCAAATAAACATCAGTCATTCCAAGTCTAGATCTAGACTCAATCCACAGCAAACAATTGTCACACGTATATAAGGTGCAAAATTTGTACTGTATGCAAGCATAGATCTACATATTTGAATAAAACCTCGGGTTCTTTTGTGTCAGCAATGGCTCTCCATACGTTTATTACATGTTATTTTTTCACTTTCCTCTCGTTACGGTGGACGTTATGATTTTCTCTCATGCCAGGTGCAATCTCTCCTGACGCGTCTGTTTTCTCAAGATGTGTAAAACATAGAGTCTTACTTATGCAGACTTTTCAAATTTCTAATTTGCAGACGGGTACATCGATTCAATATAACAGAGAGGAGTTGTTTTTTTTTTTTAGAAATCTCGCTCTGTTGAGTTGATTTCTAATCTGCTTTAGCACTATTTGTACCGTACAAAAAATATATGAAACAACGGAAATATATCTCCGTATGAAATTTTTCTAAAGCATTGGAATATGTGATCTTAATCCAGTTCTCCTTTTATCTTCCTGTCTTTAAATGATCTACTTTTTTTCTAGTTTAATAAGAATGATCAAGATTCTCCTGGCATTCGATAACTTTGAATACTCAGGTGTTCGACTGATGCTGCTGGTGTTGCTCATGCGTGGTGTCTCTGGAAGTTAAAGGCAACATGCTAGAAGAATGGTTTACGTCAGAAAACCATGACTGCCCATGGTTGGATGTGAGAATGATAAGTTCTCTTGCTCTTTATTACTTTCAAAACCTCTGGAGAAGCATCGTCCAAGAGAGAGCTCTGAGTGATCTGGTGGAGAATGCTATGTTCACAAGCTGGTCTTAAAGTTACTTGGTCTTTTTTAGCCAAAGGGAGAGTGTAGATCACACATTCTATGTTGTCTGATTATGAGATGTGACCTTACAAAATTATGATTCTTCGTTCAAGCGTCTCTTTCAAATTTGTCAGTCGTTCAAGGCTAAACCGGTTCATTGCCTTCAGGCGCCAATCATATCCCCTACGCTGCCGTTCCCCTGAGTTTGAAGACACTCAATGTCACACACTGGAATATCCAGAGACATACACGAGTTTAATTCATCTGATTCTTCATACAACATACTGAACCAGCTGGACGGTATCAGCTTCTCATTTCAATATTTGCCGATGAAGGTGCTTTATAGATCATTCATTAATAGAGGTGGACTCATACTGATCAGCTAATTTCAGTGAGTCCGTAAAATCCCTGCTGAAATACGTAATCATATTTGGAGAACGAATTGGCAGTGTTGTGTTGCTGTATGCAGACACTAGTTCACTCATTTCTTATAAGTAGAAACAAGGATGAATACGTTTCTGTCTCTCTTTATTACAATATTAATATAGATGACTATGTGAAGGACCGAGCACTTGACAATAATCTCTTAGATTTCTTCAAAAGATACGCAAGTTCCCTTTTTATAGTACAGATAACATTGTTACTAGATGAAATCATACTATAAATCAATTTTTTTCTACAGGTCATCCTTGTAATTTTGGTATTGGCACTTTTCATTCAAAAGACATGAGTAAACATAATCTGTGGGTGTAGCATGGTAAATCTATGCCTATTTTAATAGCAAACATAATGTTCAAATTTTAAAAAAATCGCGTTATGAAATTATAAGCGCTAATGTCATGTACATAGTCATGGGCTAATGAAAGCGTAAGTGCGATTAAAAGAATTCAATCGCCAGTTCGTATGAGCTGTAACGGTCATTGAATACAGCCGTAAGTGCGTACTTACGGCAGTATTCAACTATTTTTTCGAATACGTGGAACTAAGTTCAATTGAATAGAGCGGTAAGTAACCATACGGTGGTAATCAATAACGATTTTGAAATAACCCTCAAGTGAAAGTGCTCTTACCATAGTGATCAAAATCTACTTTTGTGCTTGGGTACATACGGCTTTTTTTCAAACCTAAAGTACAGCTTTATTTGAATAGGTAGGAGAGCAGGACCCAGCTAGGAATGCGCGGGAAGAAATGGCGGATTCAAATATGCAAAAAAACGCTTTTCGCCAAAAATGTCACTTACAACAGTAATCAATATCACCCGCGCATATAAGTTTTTAGGGTTGACCAATTTGAAGTTTACCAGCAGTTTGAAAAGAAAATCCGGCATATGGCTACATCTTGGTGTTTTGATCTCCATGCTTATGTGGCTATTTATGAATCAAAGAAACAACCCATAAATGTTTTTAAATGAATTCAAAGTATTGTCACGAGTCATTGTTTATATGACACGATTGATTATGTGTCGTCTTTTGCTCTACACAAACACTTTTAAATGCAGGAGGTTTCCTAATATTATGTTAAAAAACTTTTCATCGAGTGTAGAAAAATTCTATTAATTGAGGAATGAATAAGATTTTTTATTCCCATTAACGACATAATATGGTACGCCGAAAGCGACGAAACGAAAGAAACTGCCTTTGAATGGGAATTGGATTAGATCTGGTCCTTTGTTACGCTTTAAACTTTTACAATTTTCTAATAATACTTCTTTATTAATATCCAGGACTGAAAAAAAGGTTATACTAGATTTGATAATTAACATTTTCTTTTCGGCGTTTATATGTCAAGCAATCAGGAGTCTAGCCTCACGGAAAATGAAATGGGCCATTCTCACTTGGTCAATTGATACAAACGACCAAGCAGTGTTGGTTCCTCAATGGTTTGCTAAATAATGTTGGTAATTGTCTCACAATAGTACAGAGAGACAGCCGAATGCATCAAGTTTTAGTGTTGAACCCAAATTTCAGATGAGAGATCCTTTTGATATTTATATATATATATATATATATATATATATATATATATATATATATATATAGATAGATAGATAAATAGATAGATAGATAGATA
>BLXT01005777.1:1160840-1171081 GCA_019648995.1 Plakobranchus ocellatus
CACACACACACACACACATACACACATATTTTTTTTCAATATTTTAGAAATAAAATGTAAAAGGTGTAGGTTTATGATAGAGACGAAAGTGTACTTTTTTCATTCTTCACTGACTTTTTTTTCTTTTCAATCCTATAAATCTTCATAACAAAAATAAAACAGCAATTTAAAGTTGGTTACTCGTTTTACTAAGTTGACAATAATATGGTGCAATATAAACATAGATTCTTATCACAAGAATTTTTATTTTCTTCTTAATCATTAGTTTTTCATCATCGTTTACGAAATGTTGTCATTTCGTTCAGCTTGAAGGACATTAAAACATATATAGGAGCCATATAATTTTTAACTGATTTCTCTCTCTCTCTCTCTCTCTCTCTCTCTCTCTCTCTCTCTCTCTCTTGGTATCACTCTCTCTCTCTCTTTCTCTCGAAGATAATAGATTATAAAATAGGTAGGCTTTAATGCTGGACGGGCGATAAAATGGTTTCAAAACTGGTGACTGGAAAAACTTGAATAATGTAAGCTTGTTAGATATCGGTGCAGAGGATTAATCTGTGATCGAATATGAATGGTTCAGTTCAGCCTCAGCTCAATAATATCCAAATATGGTTTCGGATATCATAGGTTGGAAACGAAATGGCCTGGGAGAGAAAAAAATACGCACCGGTTGTGATAACCGCGTGAAGTTGACCTGTGCCGTTTAGTATCACATGCAAACATCAAGCTCGAGATCCCGGTTGAAATGTTTCTATCGTATGAAGCTTTTTCGCATTTCTCACTAGATTTTTCGATAAACAATCAAAGTCACCTATCTATCGTCTCGCAGTATCGCACTGCCAGAATATTCGCCGATTCAATGGATACAGGTCGCTTATAGAATACGATAAAGGGGTCATTATTTCTTTTTATATCTTCGTTTTACTTTTGTAGACTAGTGTAATGAAAAAAGAAAAAAAAAGCGCAAGATTGAAAAAAAAGCATTCGTGTTCAAGAGGAATCCCCAACCATCGTTTCACGTCTCAAAAACCCATTGATTATTCCAACAAGACGATTATTCACATTTCTTTACTGTTGAAAAGACTTCTGATGCTTGGACCTGTTATGGTCAATTTTGAACTTAACGAAATAAAGAAGTTGCAGTTCACCCGCAGACAGCATTAGACCAAACAGAGGAGCCTTTCAGATCAAAGTTTATGTCTGTGGGCTTGCGTGTGTGCGCGAAAAAAAAAAGAGAATTAAGTATTTCTTCTTTTAAAATGTGTTAGAGGATCTGCGGTTAAGAATTAGTTTTTATTATCTTTTTTACGGTTTATATTTCCCGAAAAAACAAATAAAATACCTTTTAAATCTATCATTTGGCTATCCCAATTTTAATTCAATTTGAATGCATGTACGAATACTATCACAGCATAGCCATAAAGTATAAAAGGAAAGTAATTAAGTATTGGTTCTTTTCTCAAAGTCCAGATGACTTGAAAATGTAACTTATGAATTTTGAAAAAAAAAAAGATGTTAAGTTTAAAACGCAAAGAGTAAAATTAGTTCTTTTTTTCAGATTGAATCTTAATCGCCATATAAAATCAGAGTGCCTTGCCCTGGCAAAATAATGGAATCGAAGGAGGGTCGATTACAATGGTAAAATTTCAGGAGACAAGGTAATCAGCGTGGGCAATTCGAAAAAAAAGGATTCAGAAGATTATGGCTCATACTTAAAAAGTATGTAAACAAACAAAAGACAACTTGAAGTTGAATTTAATTGATTTTTTTTGTAGAAGGTCGAAGCTCAAATGTGTGTTAAAATGTTTTTGCTTTTTTTTTAATTGATTTTGTTCATTGGTTTTATTTCGTGAAAAGAGACTAGACTGTGAAATATTATATTGACAAATATTGTCAATGTTTTACGTCAGCAAATAACTTGTGTTCCTTACGCAATTTTTTTTTTACGGTCTTCACCGTACACTGTTTGAAACAAAAAGCCCGCTATATCTCAAAGTAAAAAAAAAATTACCTCCCCCCTCCCCCTCCCCCTCAATTCACCAAATTTCCATCCCTTTGTGCTCTCACCCTTAGGCGAAGTTTTCAACCTTATAAATTCAGTAGAACAGAGTCATGAAATTTTCCCGCCCGTGAATGCTTTAACCCAGAGTGAAGCTATTATATTCCGTGAGTAATAGCCCAACCCAATAGTTTGTTTTTTTTATATATTGATAACTCTCCATTTGCTTAATTCGGTTTGGAAAGTATGTCATGGAGCTCAGTAACATAGGAAATTTCGATCAAAAACTTTAACGTTAAATAAACGCTAAAATGCATCTAAACCTATATATTTACGAAATGTGCAGATGCGGTAAGTACTTAATAGAGTGGCGTTCTTACTTCTAGCAATGATATGGTATCAAGCCAAGCTATATCCAAAAACTGACAGTATGTCATGGAAATGGCGACCGAAATTGAGTAGACCAACTATGGGCCCCAATCAAATCTTACATTGAGCCCTACTAATTTTCTTTCGAAAAAATCGGAGCAGAAAGTTTATTTTTAATGGTTGTCTCTATATATTCAAAACACTCTGATGATGTTTCCTTACTACAATGCTGCACAAGAAATCTTTTCACCCTTAGACATTTCACTTTTTCTGCATTTGGGGTTTGTCGTTGTCCTTACTGTAGCTTCCCATGAGTTTGATGTTTTTTACAGAAGAAGCGATGCATATTCTTTCATTCATTTATATCCAACCCACTGTTTCCTTCGCCCCCCCCCCCCNNNCCCCCCCCCCCTTTCACACCCCACCCCCTCTCGCACCCTCCACCCCCACTTACTTTTTTCCCATCGACAAAAAACAATCATCCAGAAAAATTTGTCCTCATCATAGGAAATGAAAATTCTTTTTATAATGGTGATCAATTTATACTGCTGGTCTCGGCACAGTTTTATTATTATCGCGAGTCAAGGATCTCTCATGGGACATACGTGTCTAATGCTTCCACCTTTCACTATTTAGATTTTTGCTTTTATTCTTATCATTTATAAGTAATATTGTTTATCAAAATTTAAACTTCCTTCATGTTTTTTCTTGAACTTTTCCTGCAAAATGGCTGGGGGATTTCTTTTGCTGCCCAGCATTTAGGGCCTACATGTCTTCTTATTTTCATTATTTTGTTTACAAACTGAATTTCTTTCCTACTGTAAGGATACCTTATATATTATTAAGCTCCCATAACAATTTCAATAGTCTGTTTTTGCTTTGAGCTTTCAGTGAAAAGCAATAAATGTGTCAGTAAAATGGTCAAAATATTCTTTATCACAAGTATTTGTCGCACTATCTCTTTGGAGATTGTCTGAAAAGCGTAAAAGCCATTATTTGCGGGCTCTCTCTCAGCCAGGGCAAAAAACTGAAATCTGACAAAAGATTAAACCTCTTGCCCACGCCCTGAGAGAGAAGAATTGGTTCATTATGATTTTTGTCGCAGAACTTTATCGATAAAAATCTCGGAGGGTTTGTTTTCTTTTTTGTTTTTTTTTTTTTCACAAGAGAATGGCAAAAGGAGAAATAGTATTCAGAAATTTGTTGTGCTTTGATTCAAAATGTTGAAGTTTCTCTAGAGAGTATAAGCCATACGAAAGCAAAAAAAAAAAAACCGTTTGTGTCTATAGTAAGGTTCAAATCTAGCTCAATATCCATATGCTATGCTGTTATATTTAATAAGTAAAAATCTGTCAATTATTTATTTATTGCAGCATTTTAATTTGGTATATCAAAGATTTTCATTTAAAAAAAACATAGATTCTTTTCTGTTATCGAAGCGTACTTTCATATATATGCTCTCCACCCGCACAATACACACACACACACACACACACACACACACTTACATATATATTTTTTTTCTTACCGGCCAAATTTTTTTTATGTACATCAAATCAGTCTAGACCTAGCTCTATTTGGCCAATGAAACGCCCTAAATAAAGTCTCATCTTTTCAATTATTCTTATCTTGAAAAGATGCTCCAATATCTCTAGAAAAAGCTAATAACACTTCGGCCTCATCTAGAAAAACTGTTATCTTTTGGGTCAATTCTAACTTCAGGAGGGCTTTGCTCCTGCCCAATATCAATTCCATTGGAGTGCAGCTACATAATGTTGTTATTTTTTATATCTTAACCACCACAGCCTTGTCATGCCTTATTTTTATTATTGCTGTTGTTCTTCTTCTTCTTCTTCTTTTCTTTTAAGATAGTTTTTATTTATCAGAAAACTCCACCATATCTTACCCTTTGAATTGTGAAATGAATGGAGCACCAGATTGTGGTCTAATGATTTACTTGCAATCTACAAAAAAAAAATCATTTTAAAGTCCTTCAAGATATAGAGTATATTTATGTCTAGTCATATGTGAATTTTTCCAGACATATTGTTGCCTTTTTTTTTACTAGGCAGTATTGAAAAAGTCCAAGATAAAAGTGATCCTATTAAACTACAGGTATCTTATTTTTTTTGCTCAATTGAAGTTTCCATTTCTGACTTGTTCATTTTATTTTCTTAAAATATAAGCAAAACTTACTGACTTTACTCAACCAAACAAAGAAGCTATCACGAGTACTTGTTAAAGATATCCTGAAATTTCATGTTCTTTGTTCTTACTCACTTTTGATTTGGTAAAACGCATTGCATGATCAGATGTTCTTAATGTATCAATTGAGTATATAAGTACCTCTCATTCTTTGGTGTAAGATTTTCTCCTGCAAAAATCGTTTCTATCTTAACCTAAATCGTATGTTGCATTCTCAAGTGCATTTTTTCTATTACTCTTTTATTGTAAAAATGTATAATTGTTTTTATAGATGCAGCCTTTACTCTTTTCGAAAGATTCTATATTATTACCCTTATGTATCAGCTTTTAGGGATGATATATACCGGACTTTCCAATGTATTCAATCCAATGTATTGTCAGTTGCCTCATATATCAGAACTTTCGTCGTAATCTGAAAATGACACATTATTGACATGAAAACTCACAATAAAGATACAGGGTTTTTTTCTGCTAAACTGATTTAATCCCGAATGTTAGAAACGCGAAACTTTTGCAAAAGCTTTTAGCTTGGTGATGAAAATACTGGATCATAACCTGAGCAAAATATAGTAAACATTTCTTCTTAAAAGACATTGTTCACCCTATGGAAATTAACAGTTAATTTGTTTAACGTCAGCTCCACAGTATGAATTCCACAATCTTTAAACAAGAAAATCGTGTACCATTCGCAAATAGATTGATTCATTTAACCATCCCTTGCATTGAACTTTATTTTCGTTACAATCAACCTCTCTCGCATTCTCACACAAATACACACACACACCTCTCTCTATCTCTCTCTCTCTCTATCTATCTATCTATATATCTCTCTCTCTTACTCTCTTATTTACTCTTTCTCTTTTTCTTTCTCTATTTCTTTCTACGTGTCTAATTTTTCCTCTGTTGTTCTCTCTCCTCTCTCTCTCTCTCTCTCTCTCTCTCTCTCTCTCTCTGTGTGTGTGTGTGTGTGTGTGTGTGTCTCGCGCGTGCTCTCTCTCACACACACACATATCTTGTTAACTTCTCTTTTAAAACTCACGTTTTTTTTTTATTTAATCTTACCGGGCATCCGATCCCATCAGTCTTACTGACAATCACATATGTACACAGTAATCTCTGAATAAAATCAATGTGAGCCTGTGGTTTCTCCGTAGCTCTCTCGGTGAGAATCCCGCTTGTCTTTCATCCTTCAATGTCGTTCCTGTAGGAAACGCTTTGGTTGAATGCATAATCAACAAGACTGGAGGTCATATTGAATTTACTGTGTGGTTTACATAACAGATCACAGGCAAGACAAAATTGTCAAGTTCCAGATCTGAAACGATTTCAGTATGTTACTGTTTTCTCGGTGCGGATGTTGGTAACAAGGAGCTCTTACGCTGTTGTGTAGATCTAAGTCTTTCCCCGTAGCTCGTCTGATCAAACAAAGAGTAATGAATTGAGGACGTTGTTACTTTGCTATGAAAATCTTCGTTTTATTTGATACTGCTCTGCTGGTGATCCACTTTTCCTTGCATTCAGGGAAAATGTTTCTCTCATTTCTTTAAGTGATGAGCGATGCAAGATTAACTTGAAGCAATATCAAACCACAAAGCACGCTGATATAAGCTGTGAAATCTTGGAAAACATATTTAGAACTGATATATATATATATATATATATATATATATATATATATATATATATATATATATATATACAAACTAATCAAATTTTGCGAAGTCTTAGTGTTTTCTGATTTTTATTTTAATTTTTGGGTTTTTTTTTTAAAAGAAAACATGCTTTGTCAACCACTTTGAGAGAATATGTTTAACATAATACGACAAACACAAAGAATGCCATTTGTTAATCTCTCATTCATCTCGAATGCAAAAACATTGCCTTGCCTTTATTTCGTGCTATTCATTGACGCAAGGAAGCCGGCAAAATAATTTCTGATGATACCGACAAACTGCCAAATTATGTTGTGTTTCGTCACACACGATAAAACCAAAATCCGATAAAAACCTTGACATGTTTTCGATAATGCTTCATCGTCTGTGGGGCTTTTTGAAACTGAAAGATGTATGTCAACGTTATCCATCTCAATTCCACTCTCATGCGCATATATATATCTTCCCTCTTTGTAGCTTATTGGGAAAAATACCTTTTCAAATAATCCACTATTGTACTTCAAATGATGTTATAACATCAATAAACTAATTATTTAAACTAAAAAGGATAACTCTTTTTAAAGGCTTTTTCAACAAGCAAAAGAGCACAGCCGCATGCTTACATATATTTATGGCAAATTTAAAGACTGCAGGTGGTACTGCTCTCCTACACTCTGAAGGTATTATGCATATCAGGCACCTCAAGCAGCCTTCACTGAGAGGACATGTGACCAACACAGACATCCTTGACAGGCAAGCTAAGAAACATAGAATGCACAAAGCGGCTACATGTGTGCAGGACATACGGTCTCCGTAGCGAAAGAAAAGAAGAAAAAAAAGTATTTACCGATAGGTAAGAAAAAAAATCATAAAAAGCTGAGCCTTATTAGATCCTATCGTTGGTGTTTTTATATAAACCAGAGATTATTAAATTTTATAGCGTTTAAGAAGAAATAAAACCCGGACATGAGGAAATGTTTATTGATAATTATCTCCTGCATTGTATAAAAGACAAACTTTACTCTTGTCTCAAGCGAAGAGGTTTATTTGTTATTAATTATAAAATTAGCTGTTTTTGTTTTCAGATGTGCTCAATAAAATCAAGCAAAAATAATGTTAACTTTATCAAAGATGTTTGCTTTTCTTTAACACAGCTTCTGTTAAGGACATCTTGTAGCCAACACCCAAATTCGACCTTAATTTACCAGCATTATACCGTCTTGATTAAACCCAGTCTTTCGTTTACAATTAAATTTTGAATGATATAGCAGATCTAGACCTAGAAAAGAAATGTTGGAAATAAAGAAGAGAAACTTTATTTATAGCCTCTCCGCAAAACACACAGAAAGGGCTGATAAGCCAGAGATCTCGGGAGGTAAAATGGTTTTAGCAAGGCTGCTCATCTTCAGAATTTAGATTTTTTAACAGTTTCAGACCTTCGAAAGCATTTTTAAGTTTATAGTAGGCTTAATTAAATGAATTTAGTTCCTTTGTAAAGAAAATCGGTGAAATTTGGCTGGAATTAGATCTGGATGTGCTTTAGGAAAATAATGTTTGTTTGTCCGCTTTTTTAAGCACAGATTTTGGTGTTTTTATTCTCAGCTATTATGAAATCTCCTTGTTTGAGCTGGACGTATAGGCCTATAATCCAGTTCTAAAAACGCCAAATATTGTTTAAAAAAAAAGTATTACTGACTCAAATAAGATCCGACTTAGATTAGATTTGTTGCCGATTTTTAAACTAGAAATCGCTCCTCAAAATCAAAAGTAGATTAGATCTTTTTAGATTTAAGGACAGTGAAGGCTTGGGTATAATTCATATCTAGACCTAAAGATAAGACCTACATTTAGAAAGGAAGGAGATAAAACATCCAAGGTCATAAGTATTTCCAACTTTGAATCTAGAAATGATTGGTTCTAAAGCTAAATGCTTATCTAGGCTCCAAGGCCTCCATGATTATAGAGTTCGAAGTTCCCATGATGATCGGCACTAACCACTTGATGATGAATGGCTTTAGTTTAATTCCAGACTATTCGATTAACCTCTTCGCGACTAATTTAGAAGTCGCTCTATCAATAGGCATTCCAAACCAATTTGTAAAGATTTTGACACACATAAAAGATTTAGAGTAAAAAAAAGGATGAATAGAAATTACAGTATCAGATAATGATTGAGTTGAATAATAATCATTATAAAGTGGCCAATAGAATTATCTTGAAGATACCAAAACCTCAATAGAAAAACTTTAGCATCTTGCTCGTATGGAAAATGGGAAAGCAATTGGGCAAAAGTAGAGTCAAAAATTATCGGGGCAAAAGTGACTTTATGGTTTGCAATTCAAAGGGAGAATGATTTTAAAAAAAATGAATAATGAAAGTGTCTTGAGAGGCGAGGAATAGTTAGCAAAATTTGATTTTTGTAATCTGTTTCAGATCTGCTTGTTGAACACAAAATAGCCGACCTCATTTTCCCGAAAAAAATAGGGTCCGACCTTATTTTCCCGAACAGACAAGACTTTCAGATCAGAGCACGTCGTTATTGTACTACAAGCAGAGGCAAGTCAACCCGTTGTCTCTGAGATTCCTCGTTTCGCAAATGCGCAAACGACTCATCAGGGTTACCTCCCTTCTATTGTTCGTGTGACCAGCTTGGCTTTCGTTTACTCCTGAAGGGTGAAGTGAATGACAGGAGCAGATATTTTAATTTGAATGAAGCGACAGACACTGATTACATATTCATTCTACATTATCGGGATTGTCTTGATCTGTCATCCAAATGCACTCAAACTGAAACCAAAAGCGTTCGGGAAATGAGGACCGGGCCTTTTTTCTAGAGTGATCGGGAAAATAGTCACTTCGTCAAAAAATAAATGACATACACCATAAAACAGAGAGAGAGAGAGCCTCTTGGTTAAGTATGGCTTTGATCATAAGAAAAATCATCTTGTCATTAAATAATGGAATGGTAAACAGTAAGGTAAGACGGCTTCGACATCATGTTTTGAAAACCATGGGATACAACATTTTTCTGCAATTAAAAAAAAATTGTTAGGAGTGATAGAGGGAGAGAGAGAGAGAGAGAGAGAGAGAGAGAGAGAGAGAGAAAGAGAGAGAGCAACGGCAACCTGATTCTGCAGCCTATTGCAGCAGCTCTCCGTTTGCTTTCCTCTAATTTCCTCTCTATGACTGTTACCTGATTCAAAATACTTCCTCTATGTTTGTGAAACATGAAATATTGCATATGCACATTTCTTTGAGAGTTGGTAATATGTTTTGGGAACGTCATTTTTTTTCCTCTTACATTTTTCAGATTTTCTTTTACTTGCCCAGGGAAGTTTTGCTTTTTATTCTTACTAAGTGTATTTTTGAAATTTTGTGACACCTCTTTCTAGAAAAAGAAAATATCATTAACAAAAGTCTCGGCTTTTCTCTCATGATAATACTTCTCAAATTTCAACATTTCCCGTGTAATACTCAAAATAGACTTGGGTTACGCAAGAACTCTCATATTACCAAGTGTATTCTTTTAAAAAAGCTTGTGCTAGGCCAAAACATGGCTCTTCATTTATAACTGCATGCGCTTTAAAAGAATATGATTTATGGTTTAGCCATTCAAGTCATGCCACAAGAAAAAAAAAACTTGTGCATCCGCACTCTGCTAGGAGGAAGAATGCCTATAACACACAGAAACGGTAACATAATCTCCCATGATTCCCTAGTGGTTTCCTAATCTTCGCTGAAATTGTACTTCCTGGATCCCACAATACGTTACTGTACACTCATGTTGCACTTTTTATCCTTTTATAACTTAATAACCTTTTTTCTGTAGAAGCTCTTGGGTGTTTGCATAAGTGTTTAGATTTAATAGAAAGTAAGGAAATGGTTTTGCACCGTCCTCACAATTTGTCATGGTCAAATGTGTCTTAGAGAGATCGTTTCTATTGTTCAACCTGAGTCATAATATCCTTATAAAAAAAGTATTTTATTCCACTCCATAGTGTTGTTGTTGTTGTTGT
>BLXT01005777.1:1227281-1240840 GCA_019648995.1 Plakobranchus ocellatus
TCTTTCTCTCTCTCTCTCTTTCTCTCTCTCTCTCTCTCTCTCTCTTTCTCTCTCTCTCTCTCTTTCTCTCTTCCTCTCCCTCCCTCCTTCTCTCTCTCTCTCTCTCTCCCTCTTTAACTGTCTCTCGCTTTCTGTGACTATCTTATGCTCTGTCTCTCTCTATTTCTTTCTCTCTCCTATCTTTTCCTCTCTCTCTCTCACTCACTCTCTGTCATCTCTCTAATTCTATATTAGACATTCTTAAAAAAGAACCCAAAAATGCCGCTAAGCCATCAAAATTTCAAAATGGTCAAATCTCTCATTAAACTTTAAAATTTTTTGCTAATGCATTGTGTATAAGACTTTACAGATAATTAATACAACCTTTTTTGTTGTCTTAAGGAAAGAGGTGGGGTTGTTTTGTTTTGTTTTTTGCTAATTTGGACATGATCTCTGTTTCATTGTTTCATAAATATAATAGTTACTCAAAGGAATTTCATTTTTTCTATTTTACCATGTGATTTACTTAAGGCCTTTGCACAGTGGTATATTTATGCTTCAAAAAGCAGGCTTTTTCCCCCTTTATTCAGTTTTCATGTGCATCCTAGGTCTTACATTCCATTATTGCACGGTATGATCTTTATCTAAGATAAATGATGTGGATCTGGATTGCTTATAAATGTGTTTCAATTTTAATTATAATTTATGCACCAAAAAAAATTATCTAAAAAACCCTGTCTTTACCTGCACAAAACTTTCCTATTCTTTGGACATTTTCACAAGTCTTTAAAAAGTAACAAACCCACAAATTTATTTTTTTAGTTTATTTGCTGTACATTTGAATTGACATGTATTGGCTGTTCACATCCTTTGAAAATGTCTCATGTTCATAAACATGAGAATACCCTTCTCCCTTTTTTTCCCTTCACAAACATTTCTCTTACTCTGATCTTTTTTCTTTTGTTTTTTCTCTACCTCAGTATCTCTTTCTCCTACAACCTGTAACTTTCCTAATCAGTACAGTTTTTCCCTATCTTTTTATTAATTAACTCACCCAAATGTCTCCGCATCCATTTATCCACTCCAATCATCTCTTGCATATTGTCAAATAATCTAACCAATTCTTGAAAGCCATGTAAAAGCTAATTCACATAATTGCATTTGTTTAATCATCTGGAATAATACCAACCAAATTAATTCATTAAATGAATTAAAACGCAGCCATTTACTTTCAATTTCCTCCAAGAAAATCTCTCCATACAGCTGCCAATAAGGAAAGTATAAGATATCCTTCAAGATAAGCCAGTCCCTATCTCGCTGGCGGTACAACAGGCCTTGACTAGCCACACCATAAGCAAGTAAGAAAACCATCAAAACCATAAGGAACATTGCCAACTCGACCAACTGAAATGTAACAGTAAGGGGGAAAAAGAGAAGATAAAGATTAGAGCATGGAGCAAAATAAAGAGATAATGCACCTGAATTAAAATCATTTTGGACTTCAAGCTAATATAAATATTTTGATTTTTTTTTCTTCGAGCCTGAAAAATAATGAAGTGTTATATAAAGCATCGGAAAAATTATGTTCTCAAAATTTATTACAAAAGGGAATAAAAATGTGGGGCAAACACAAAGAGAGAGAGAGGGAGAGAGTGAGAAGGAGAGAGGAGATGTAGGGCTTAGAGAAAGACTGAGAAAAAGAGAGAGAGAGAGAGAGAGAGAGAGAGAGAGAGAGAGAGAGAAGGATCAAGAAAGCAGGGCAAGCAGTAAATGAAGAGTAAAAATGAAAGTTTCTGGGCTCAGAAAAAATACGATTAATTACCATATCCTGTACCACAATTTTAAACATCTTGAGTTCAATTCTTTTGCGAAACATCCATTTCAAATTTCTATCTCCAAATAAATTATTTTGTTATGTTCCTATTTCAGCAATAGACTAAAATACCTCGATCAAATTTTTGGTCATGGCAACCTTTAGAGATTGAAGTTTAAAATGAGATAAAATTTTGAAATCTTCATTATAAAGTCATAACATTCTAAAATAGCATTTTGCCCTCACCATTCTGTTAATCATATAAATCTTTGGGCCCAGCACTCTGTTGGCTGTGTACAGCTTCATCAGACGAATGTAGAAGACAACGGCATTCACACAGTAGATAATCTTTGCATCATACAAATATTTCCAGCGAACGCAAAATGCACAAAGAGCAAGCAAGAGGTTTGCAAAGTCCAGGCGGTCTAAGATCCCAAAGTAGTCTCGTAAAGTGCCTCGCATCGTTGGGGATGGAAACGTATAAAACTACAAGGAAACAAAAATGATTAAATTTTTTTAACCAATAGTCCTGAACATTGCAAGATTCTTTTCAAGATAACAAAAGAATTTTGAATGTTAACAGTTGATTGTTCTTGCCTATATCTATTACATTTGTTCTTACTACAAAACAACTCTTTCGTGGTGACATTACACATATTCACTTTCTAAAAGTAAATGTACATAGTTTTATTGTAAATTAACACTGTTTGAAAAAAACAGCCTAAGAAAGATTATTTCAAAGATAGCACATTCACATACGGAGTGCAAGGCTCCAATAAGAAAGCTCAATATCCACAGCATAATAATCCATTCACTTGCTGAGGGTTTGTCTGGGTCATAATCCACTAGCAGCATGTAAGTGAAGAGCACCAAAAATCCCATGTAGGCAGCCTTTAAAAAGTATCAACAAGAAATATTAAGCAATGTAATCAAAAATGTACCTACAAGTTGAATAAGTTGCTCTATTACTTTCATCTTTCAAAAAATCAATAAGATTAATGGGTTACTTCAACGATTTTTTTACACCAATGAATGTTATTTTCAATCGGCATAAAAGGAAAAGCATTTAGTGTACCCTAAAGATCAAGTCATTTTGGGTAATCTTACTACCACTAAATCAATTTCTGTGTAATTCAGTCTCACTTAATTTGGTCCCATTCTAGAAACTTTTATTTCTTCAAGACTTCACATCTAAATAAAAGTAATTATCACTTAAATATGAGGGCAAAATTTTTTGCAGCAATGTTTTTCAATTTAATTTTGAAATATTGCTATCCATGTTCTCTATATATAATATTGGTTTTTTGGGGGGTTTTTTTGCTATTTAGTATTTTTTGTTTTGTTTTTTGTTATTGTTTTGGGTTTTTTTTAGGGGGGTTGCATTGCAATACCCTTTTTTGAAAGTTTATGGTAACAAAACAGATAACATTGAAATAGTCTGTAGTTCAAAACAGATATTTGAAAGAGGTATTTTGTATCTAAAAAGGCATCTGACAAAATTTATGTACAAAGTATATCGTTACTTCAAAAATATTAAATCCTGTTTTGCAAACCATGATTAAGTTTGAAAAACTTATCTTTAGGAATGAAAAAAAAAAAACACGAGAAGTTTTTTTTTCTTGTAGCCAATTTTTTTTTATATAAAGATGTGAAAACTCACCGTGTAGATGGAAAACTTTGTGACAGGAGCTGTGTAGAAGGTGAGGATTTTTTGTATTGGAGTCATGATTTTTCTTCCCATGGAGCCCATCTCTAAGATAAATAAGACTAAAAGTGGGCATAACGCACTGAAAAAAATCTGAAATTTGAAGCAAAATAAGGTATTCACATTTTTAAAAATTCAGTAGAAGAAGTTACAGAGAGTACTGACAAAAAAGTTATATTAATGAAATTTTAAAAAAGGAAAGACCACAGATATAAAAAAATAATTGTATAAAAATAGTAGAGATGAAAAAAATTTTTTGTAAGTTTTAATATATTTTTCCAAGGGCTCTATGGTATATTTTCAATTAATTCAAAGCTAGACACTCATTTTCTTCATCTTTCCTTTTCATTCTGATTATTTCTTTGGCATTATTGTTTTCATTTGCCTGTTTTTAATATATAGAAATATTACAAATTGCAGGCTTCTTCTTTTTCTTCCATTTTTTTTTTTTGTTTTGTTTTTATGGTTGTTGCCTTTTGGTTCGTTGTTTTGTTTTTGGTGTATATTTGGTTGGCGTTTTTTTTTTTTTCTGTTTTGAATAAAATTCAAATATGCAACTTTTTTCAAATTGCCAGAGCCCAGGGTCAAACTCACCCTTGGCCAGCTGGACATGATTCCACTTTTCCAGACATTGTTAAGAGAGTTTTGACATCCAACAGATGACACAAATGCCTGGACAAAGAAAGATTTGTTAAAAGAAAGTCGATGTCTTCATGGATCTCCTTTGGGGACTAAAAGATCTTTAGTTTCCAAGACACATTTTGAAAAAATTTCACATTTCACTTTTCATTCCTCTTCTTTTTCTTATTCTTTTTTTATTATACATATTTACTTAACTTATGATCATTCTTTATTTTATTGTTTCTGTTAGTAAAAGTCAGATTGTCCAAAACAATAAAGATATTGTTAAAAATTTTTGAATCTTCTTTACTTAAAATTATTTCATCACCTAATGGTTACCTGTTACGCGATACAAAATAAAAAGTCAGATTTCACATCTGACATACACTTCTTACCTGGTCACCAGCAGAGGCAGCCACCTGTAGACAGGTAAGATCACTCCAGGTTGGAGAGCGCCGCTCGACAAGCATGACAGCTTTGTCAGGGTCAATGCTGTGGCATTCATCTAAAACCCTGACAGCTAGTTGCTCAAACTCACTGTGTCAATGGGGAAAAGATTTAATTTTTTTATAGCCTTTGAGGCATTGAGAGCTTTCTTATGCTTAAATTTTATAGAAATACATTAACAATAGGTATTTCTTGTCAGAAGAATGGCAAACAGTCATAGACCCAGCATTAACCATTTTGTAAACTTGCTGATGAAACAGAAGGAAGAAGGAAGCAAAGCAAATTGTTAAGAGGGACTTCTGACCATAGTGAGCTAACAATATTCCTAATATTCCTTAAATCTGGCTTTTTAAGGTCCATATTTTGAACAGAATAATTTTGAAGCATCTTTCTTCAAAAGAAACAAATGTTTTATATTTGTGGTATGTTAAAATATTGCCTACAACAAAAATTGGTTTTGAAAAAAGTTCACTTAAGATTTGCAGCAAAGACTTAAAATTTTGCAAAAAAGATTACTATTGTCTAGTTTTCTAAATGCTTTCTTAGCAATTAATTTTCATATGACAATTTCTTTTTTTTTTAATTTGTAAAAGATTTTACTTCTTTTATTTTTTTTTTTATATTTTTTGAATTTCTGTTAAATCATCTATCATTGACAAACTAGAGTAAGAAAAAAATTTGGCTAATATACAACTTATTGGTGCAGAAAATGTTCTGGTTCTTTCATTCAAAGGTCAAATGATAAAGAGGTTTTTGATAGTACTGACCTTAACAAAAACATTGAATAACTACTAACTATTTCAGCTCTGAGCTATTTAAAGGATTCCTAAAAAAAAAAACCCCATAAAACCGTGCAAAATTGCAAACGAAAAGCTAGTAACCGTTGTTCTGGAAGCTATAAATTAATGATAAAAATACGATTTCCCTACTAGGTTATTGGACCAGGTAAGGCTTAATCCAAAAAAACTCAATTAATGCATGATGCGTTAGGGCTGTATGGGAGAGCAGAGTAATGTATTCATAACAGTCAAGTTTGTTTTATTTTCTTAAGAGAAAAAAAATATTGTTTTTTGTTAGTCTAAAATCTATTTCTTTTGAGTGGTCATGATAGCTACAAGTATCATCATACTTATTTACATAAATAAAAGCACTCACTCCTTCATGTCATGAAAATTGCTGCGAATCACAGAGAGATACTTGGGAACTTTGTTTTCCATTTCCTTGCATAAGGCAGTGCACACCAAAGCACTAGTAATTGGCTCCTCTCCCATCTCCCAAAACAAATGTGCAAGTTGGTATCTAAAAGCAAAGAATTATTTAGTTCTGAGAGAAAGTCAGGCTATAAAATCTTTTTGGTGAAAAAAATGTGGCATATAAACCTCAGTTTCATGGGTGGAGAGTTTATGCCTAGTCTCCTCAGATGAGACTATGGAACAGAGGCTCCGTGTAAATGCTAGAATGCTGGACAAAAGGAAATACCCTTACCACAGCCTCCCAACCCCCACAGTAGACTACAAAATATTTATTAATATTATAAGGCAATAAAAATCTTCAAAAAGAGCTTTGATGAATTACAATTCTGTAGATCTTTTTTTTAACTTGACCAGAGGTTTAATCCATATTCATCTCTATAAGAATTCAAAATTAATGGATATATCCTTGTCAGAAACCATTGTACCTGTTCATGAGCACAGCCCAAATAAGCAGCTGTTTGTATGGACGTTGAAAGCAGTTGGGTTCTTCTTCATTATCTGTGGTATCTCCATCCATTTGGAAGCGCCTAAAAACAAAAAAATATATATTACAAAATTTCATAAACCTGAGAAAAAAATTCAGATTGTACTGAAAGAAGAAAAATATTTTTTTTTCAGGATAAAATCATTACAGAATAAAAGACTACATTGAATAAACAATGATAGTTACTTTTATTCAATGTGTTTAGTACTTTATTTTGGAGAAACTGGTTCATTATTCTAGTGGGTTTTGAAAGTTTTTTTAGGTCTTGAGTCTCAGTCAGCATAGTTACAAGATAATGTTTCAACTGAAAACAACAGATGTGATTAGAGAAAGAGTGCAAAGTAAATTTCCTTTTCATTTTTTACAAAAAGCTCATAGAATTGCAAAAAAAAAAGTTCAGAGCTTGTTGCCCCTGTAATTAAGAGCGAAAAATCATTTTAGTAGAGGTAAAAAAAGTACACCCAATCGTTAAAAGCAGCTCTTTCTAGAGTAATGCACAATAAGAAGCTTTTCTTACTTTACTTTAGCTTTTATGGTAGATACAGAGCTGGCCATGCGACTGAATTTAGAGTGTGAAGAATTTCTCTGTTGTGGGATTCTTGTGGAACTGTTCTCTTTATTGAAGACATCATCCTCATACTTGTCAAGCATGGAGCGCAAAAAGCTGCCTACCATTTCCAGTGTTATGTGGTCGGATTTTGTAAAAGTCTTCAAAATCAGAGACAAGTAGCTGTGCTTTGGAATCTGGTAAAATTATATAAAAAAAATATAATTATAAATCTGTAACAGAAAAACAAATCAAATCGTAGAAAGAATTTTTTTTTCTATTGTGCTCATATGGATGGCGATTGCCAGAATAGTCAGATGTCAGGTTCACCAAAAGTCACCTAAATATTGAAGCACGAAAAAACAGTTTTACAACAATCTGCTAAAATTCTGATTTGAATAAATTAAAACGAAAGTTTTTAAATATCATCATCATCATTGGGTACCTTGTCTGGAACCGACATTGGCGATCATATTCCTCCACTCAAACCTATTCTCAGTTAACCTTATAAAGTTGTTATTGTTACCCTTGCCTATTGCCCATGACTTAAGATTTTCAATAAAAGTTATTCTCTGACTACCTCTACTGCATTTGCCTTCAATCTTTCCAGTGATTGCTAAGTGTTCTAAACCTTTATGTCAGCAAATATGGCCTAAAAACTGTAGTTGCCTTTGTCAAATGGTTTTAATTAGTGATCGCTCAAGATTAGCCTCTTTCAGAATCAATTCATTTGACTTTTTTCTGTCCATGATATCCTCATCGTTCTTCTGATAAACCACATCTCTAGTGCTTCTAGTTTTTTTTCTATTTCTTTGTTTATTGTCCAACACTCACTACCATACAAAAGTGCTGACCATACATATGTTTTAATTACCCTTATTTTGGTTGTCATACTTAGGTTTCTATTTGCCAGTATTGGTTTCATTATTTGGAATGTATCTTTGGCTATGGCTATTCTTTTACTTATTTCACTTGTGCATCTGCCATCTGATGTTATCAGGTAACCTAAATATTTGAATTTTGTAACTTGTTTGAATTTTGCACCTTTGCTAAAAAGATTGCACTTGGGATTAGAGGATTTCTTGGGGATGACCATACATTCAAAGACTGGCCCATTCTTTCGCTCTCTAAAACTACAGTATCTAGAAGTTTTTGAGGTTGCTTGCCAGATTCTGCTATTAAAACTGTATCATCTGCATACCTGAGATTACTAAGATTCTCCCCATTTACTTAAGCCTGAAATACCATCAAGATTCCTTAAGATTATTTCATTATATAGGTTAAAAAAGATCAGGAGACATAACACATCACGGCCTCACACCTCTTTTGGTGGGTTTGAAATCACTATGTTCTCCTTCAATTCTTACAGATGCAGTCTGATCCCAGTATAAATGTCTAATTACTCTCAGATCTTTCCCATCGATGTCTAATTTTTTTAGCATACGAAACAGCTCTACAAGTCTCACTTTGTCAAAAGTTTAAGAATAATCAATGAAACAGAGGTGGAGATTTTTTTTGCATTTCTATACATCTTTTCATAAGCATTGACAGAGTGAATATTGCATTTCTAGTCCCTTTATCATTTTTGTAAAATGGCTCATTAAACTGATTGTTCTAAGAAGTTAACATTTTGTTGCTCCTGGTGTTTTAGGCAGTACTATAGAAACAAATTTACTAAGATCTTCTGGAATTGTACCACTATCGTATATTGCATTAAGAAGTTTTGTTGTTAGATTTATTCCTAAATTATCTAATGCTTTAATTATTTCTACTGGTATAATTAAATATAAAGAATCTTAAAGAGACAATCCTATTAAAGGACGAGCAATTATAGAAACCTGTGTATATGGCTGCAGAATTGTAGGGGCCATTATTTAGTTTTTAGAAAAAAAAAACTAATTTAATTTTTTTTGCTTTGAGACAAAAGTTTTTGCTCTTTTACTCATAGATCTATATTTTTGATAGAACTGATATAAAGTACCGGAACATAAAAAAAACAAAATAATAAGCTTCTCTCTCTGTTATCACATTCTCACAACAAACTCACAGAGTTGTAAAGGTGCTCCAACCTTCCCACTGTCAAATACTCCTGCATGATAATGCCATTGTTCAGGAGCAACTTGACAAAATCTACTTTATTTTCCACCAAAGCCTCAGTCAAAAATTCTTCAAGGCTGCCTGCAAATTGAACAATCAAAAAGAAAATTTACTGTCAGCTGTACAAGTATTTTAATCATCAAATAAATCTAATGTTAAATCGAAGTATAATTATATTTTAACAAGAACTCTATTGCTCTCAACGACTTGCCCTATTACATTTTTTCAAAATAAATTGTAACTCTAGAACTCTTTTCCTTTTTATCTTTTGATTGCTTTTTTCACCACTAGGGGAAAAATGTTTGCAAAACTATACTATATATAACGAATTTTAAAACATACCTGGTTTCCAGATGACATCTTCTCTAAAAATTTCTTCTTGAGCAATATCAGCCCTATCCCATGTCAGTGCAAGTTTGAGCTGCTTCTCCCTGGAAGAATTTGTCTCAACTACAAAAAAAAGACCAACCAATAAGAAAAAAAAAAAGGTATTACTTTCAACAGAGTCAAAATAGAATTTTTAAAACGATCACTTTTAAAATTTTATATATTTCACATGACAGACAATTACATTCAGCTTGAAGAAGTGTCAAAAATTATAAATATGATCCGAAAAGGTATTTTTACCTTTGAGAAGAACAGATAAAATTGCCAAGTCCAAATCCTCGTGTTTGCTCATGTAATAAATTGTTATCTGAAAAGATATTTTCATAATGAAGATTATCGTTTGAAGAACCATTTTTGAATATGTTCATTTTATTCTCAATGTCATGTCCTTATTTTTCACATCAACACAGCAAGAAAGAAACTAGACAAAGAATACAGAACAATTCACAGATGCCAAACTTGCATAAGTCGCTCGTCTCTTTAAAAGTATTATTCTTATTAAACATTTTGAGCTACTGTTGCTTTATTATACAGAGCATTACCAAGGAAAAGTACATGTATGGTTATGTCAATTTTATTTCAATCCCTCAAAGACATCAGCTATAAGAAGTCCACTGTAATTTGTTTGAATATTTATTTTTTAGAGAATTTTTGTAAAATAAAAAAGACTGACACAATGTCAAAAACAGATGTTATGTCACTTTTTCATTGCTCACTACCTTTTTATACTTCTTTAAAAGACTGTGCAATTTCAGCTACTACAAGGAAAATTCACTTGCTTGGGTGTAAACTTTTTGCTAGTGAATGAAAACAAAAAGATATATAACATATTAATTTTATATTGATAGCAATTGTTCAAAAAGACTCACTTAGACGTGTGATCTGGAAATGTAACTTGATTTAGAAGTCAAACAATATAATTCATGCTATTTTCAATAGAAGGTAAAATTCTTCAAAACAGAATATGTATATGCAGATTCTCACCAAGTCCTCTCTTTGACAACATCCCAATATTTTATCTTTGAGACTCTCCAGCTCCTCTCTCTCCTTCCCTTGCTTCATATTGGACTTGTAAGCAGCATAAATTTTTCTGGCAAGCTTGTCTTGATGAAAGTCTGACATTATGCGCTCTTTGCTGTTAGATAATAGGAAATAATATGGTAAAGATCAACATATTCTTATCATTTTAGTTGATTTTTTTTTAACAAATCATGCTTGTAGCATTTTTTATGGCTTACTTATGTTCTAAATATGAGACTCTAAATAACATCTCAGAAGTAGAAGAATTATGGTCACAAATGAAAAATTCACGTGATGAAGTCATAAAGAAAAATGTTCCCAAAAAAGATAAAAAAAAGGGCATAAGAAATAGATACACTAAGAAATACCCAATCTAATGGAAGAAAGGCAAAAATCAAAAAAATGTAGAAGCGAATACAAAGACCTAAACAGAAACATCAAAATAAAATGCAATGTGGCGAAAGAAGAATGGATTAATCAACAATGTCAGGAAAGAGAGCAAAAGCTAAATATAGACAGCAAATTCATGCATTCTAAAATTAAGGACGTCAGTGGTAAGAAGATCAAATGCAGTGCCCTAGCTGCATTAAAGATGGAACAGTGTTAATGGAAAAGATGGAGATACAAAACAGATGGTCAGAATAAGTTGAAGATCTTTTTAAAGATCATCATCATCAGGTGCCTTGCTTTACAGCGTTGGCGATCATGGTCCTCCACTTTTTCCTGTCCTTTGTCGCTTCTATTGCTTCCAACGATTTCCCTGCTTTCAGCCAGTCTGCCAGGCTTTCAATGAGCTTTTCTGCGTTTTCCTTCCAACATTCCTGTTGTTACAAGATTCTCCAACTTTTCTCTTCGCATAACATGGCCGAAAAACAGCGAATTTGCCTAACAGCGAAGTTGCATCAAGAATAGCTCAAGCAAAGACAAATTTATAGAAAATGAAAACAGTTCTGACAAATAAGAACATATTCATCCGGACAAGAAGAAGAGCCCTTGAGTGCTATATAGAGCCCATCTTGATGTATGGATGTGAGGCCTGGACAATATCAAAACAGACTCAGAAGAAGCTGGAAGCAACGGAAATGTGGTTCCTTAGAAGAATGCTGCGAATCTCATGGACAGCAAAGAAGACAAATGACACAGTTTTAGAGGAAGCTCATACAACAAGACTACTCATAAGCAAAATCCGTAAACGTCAAGCAACCTTTTTAAAGATGATAGGTGCAAAAAATCCAAAATAGAGAAAATCATAGAAGGCCCAACTATCCTAAAAAAAGAGGTAGAAGCAGCAATAAAGAAAATGAAAAATGGAAAAGCCACAGGACCACATAATATACCAGTAGAAATAATGAAAGCATTAGATAATTTAGGAATAGATCTGACAACAAAACTTCTTAACGCAATATCGATAGTGGTACAATTCAGAAGATCTTTGTAAATATGTTTCTATAGTACTGCTTAAAACATCAGGAGCAACAGAATGTGAACTTCATAGAACAATCAGTCTAATAAGCCATTTTCCAAAAATCCTGTTATGCGTTTTGATGCATAGAATGCGTATGAGTCTAAGACCAGAAATATCTCCATCCAAATCAGTTTGGCTTTATGCCTGATAAAGAGACAAGAAATGCAATATTCACTTTGTCAATGCTTATGGAAAGGTGTATAGAAATGCAAAAAAATCTCCACCTCTGTTTCATTGATTTTTCTAAGGCCTTTGACAAAGTAAGACATGTAGAGCTGTTTCATATGCTATAAAAATTAGACATCGATGGGAAATATATGAGAGTAATCAGAAATTTACACTGGGATAAGACTGCATCTGTAAGAATTTAAGGAGAACGTAGTGATTTCAAACGCATCAAAGGAGGTGTGAGGCAGGGATGTGGAAAGATTGAAGGCAAACGCAGTAGAGGTCGACAAAGAATAACTTTTATTGAAAATCTTAGGTCATTGGCATTAGGCAAGGGTAGCAATAGCAACTTTATAAGGTTAACTGAGAATATGTTTGAGTGGAGGAGCATGATTGCCAATGTACCTGATGATGATGAATGTTCTACTTCTTTTGCACATACTAGGTCTGAATGAGTTATCAGAAACAAATTCTCGGTATTCATTGGTTTGTTTTTATGCTCTAAAAAGGCCTCCAATTAAATTTTTCACAACACATATATATCCTAATGTATATAATACTAAAATACCTTTCATTTAACTAATAAAAAGGTACCCAGAAAAAAATTTGCTCCAAATTGCATAAGAGTTACACCATTTTTTTTTTCCTCTACTCAAAGATAATTGTGAAGCTTCTTTTACTATTTGCATTCCGCTGTGAAAACTGTACAACTAAAATTGTTACATCTGCAGTCCTTTACATATTTACATAATCACCCCACTCACAGCCTGTGCTTTCTAGTTTGGTCATGTTTTAATATTGAAGTTTTCTTAAAATGATATTAACTTAACTTAAAAAGGATCCTTACTCATGTGTGGTTGTTGTGTGATTATATGCATACGTAAGAATATCAGCTGCACGACCTGTGCCTGCACACACTACAACAGGAATGCCTTGAGCTAGTGATGCACTGACATCTTGAATTGCATCTGTTCCACCTTCAACTACCAATAGTACTACTGGGATGCCAAGGCCACCCTCTGGTAGATAAAAGAATTTTGTTGATTATATATTTAGTAATTGTTTAAAACAATTTAATAGAGAAGAATGCCTTTGAGAGTGATGTGTTCCATAAACCAAACAATCTTTCCAGAACTTGCATGATGATCAATATAGATCCATACTAGAAAAATTATTTCTCTTCGCATTAAATGCCCAGGCTTGCACAATTGCCATGCTTGCAAATTTTAGATTACTCTTATGAAATTGTACAGAGAAAGATAATATTTTGATGGAGAAGATACTATGATAATAAAATTGTACATTGAAGTTGAGGAAATGAGGAAACTCAGTCAAACATTCAACTACACAGCTGATGTCCTGTGATTTATATAAATATTCACAAAATATTTCTTTTGTATAGGGGCTTTCTTGGCTTAGTTATAGTAATCTCAATATAACCTAGAGAGGAGGATTTGTAAGAATCGAAGCCAATAGAAAATGTTTAATGCAAGATTCCATAAAAAGGCCATAATCTTCATTACCTGAGGACCAGTCCTTATGAGTTGGATATCACATGTAACAGTTTTGAGAT
>BLXT01005777.1:1273051-1284962 GCA_019648995.1 Plakobranchus ocellatus
CCCCCCCCCCCCCCCCCCCAAAAAAAAAAAAATATCAATTTATCAAACGAGCTCAGAATGCTATTTTCACTGATAGACAAACAAGTAAGCTATGATAATTATAATTTCAAAGTTAACCTGTGCACGATGCTGTAGGCCTAGAGTAATAACTAGCTTACCATGTCGGCAATAGATCAAAGAAATCAAAGGTTGGTTTTTGGGGGTTGCAGCCCGACCTTCAAGTCGGCCCCAGATCAAAGTAATTTGAAATGCCAGCAATATCTAGTTTTAACACTATATGAATGGTGATATGCGTACAAACTGCCTGACATTTACAAAAACTAACTTAATACTTCATTTTTTCATAATACATTTATCTTATAAATAATAGCTAAGATGGTTTGTGCTAGATCTGCTTTGAAAAATCCTATTAGACCTGCACACCTAGTAATAACTAGATCTAATGCACTGAAGGCTAGCCACCTTACCATCCAATCTAAACTCTCTCTGTCTCTCTCTCACTCTCTCTCTCTCTCTACATGGATTTTTTTTTTGTTAGACAATGTTCTGATGTTTTCTTTGTCCCGTCTCTCTCTCTCTCTCTCTCTCTCTCTCTCTCTTTCTCTTTCTTTCTCCTTTTATCACGCTGAGTGTCCCTTAGTAATTCTCACTTTTTCTCGTCTTATTTCTCTCTCTTTCTCTCTTTGTTTCTCTTTTATCACTCTGAGAGTGTCTCTCAGTAATTCTCACTCTTTCTCTTTTCTCTCTCTCTCTCTCTCTCTCTCTCTCTCTCTCTCTCTATCTCTTTCTCTTTTATCACTCTGTGAGTGTCTCTCAATAATTCTCACTCTTTCTCTCTTTTTCTCTCTCTCTCTATCTCTCTCTCTCTCTTTCTCTCTCTCTCACTCTCTCTCTCTCGATCTAGGCAATATCAAGATCCAGGTCATTTCTAACACTACACTCTTAATTTTGTTTTTTGATGTATAATCAAAATTTGATCAAGGTCCTAGAGATCTAATTTAGGCTTTAGTCAAGGCCTTAGCCTACACAGACTTGAATACATTGTAGGCCGACATGACTTGCGGGGATCTCTGTAATTTCAAATAGAGCAAAGGAAAACTGGATGTTTTCTTTTATTTAATATACAATGGATCACAATTTTACGCCTTACTGAGATTCTGTAGACCTGTCTCACATAGATTTTCTTTTTTTTTCCCATGTAACCCTTTATAGTGTGAGCTAGATTTTGAATTTTATACACTGTAGTGCACCTTTAAAAAATTCATCATCCAGACCAGGCCCTAAGCCTGCAGGTCTTTCAGGCTTGATAAATGGTGATATTGGACTAAGGGCAGTGAGTAGGGAGATACTTTCTTCCATCTTCAAAGTGGAAAATTCACTAATTATCCTCTGATATTATACTTAAATGTTATGGAATGTCTTCGGTCGAGTATATAATTAAGGTGTAATACGGTTCATCCATGCGCATTTAATTGTATACTGGCATATTCCTGTGAGACTTTCTAAATTCCTGTGAGTAGAGGTGAATATTCCTGTGAGAACAATTTGGGGTTGGCAGGTCTGTACACATGACTTTATATTGTAGTCTTATATTTATGGAAAGAACAAAGAGATCTTGTTTTTCTTTCCTTGAAAGCATAATTTAGTATCTTTTGAAAATCATGCAACATTCATCAACTTGATATGTGTTAAAAAATTAAAATTTAGCTGTTGGCTAACTGATTGATATCTGTAATATATTCTAAAAAATTATTTTAGTTTTGTTCTTTGCTAAAGATCTTGGTGAGGTCATAATTTAATGGCCATTTTACTGAGAACCTGTCCTCAAAATGTACTTGCCTAATTAGGGTAGGGATGAACTTTATTAGTGAATATAAGCATTGCCAATGCAGACCAAGTTGCATGCCGTTTGTTTACATTGTTGTGGCAGAGTATGTTCCTCCAAAATCATTTATGTAAAGGTTTTTATCGTTATTTAAATCCAATCCATGTAGCAAAAAAGAAAGAAAAACAAAAGGTTCATTGCTCAAACTTCACGGTTCTTAAGATCTGAGTTGTAATCCATGTAATGGCTATGTAGATATGGTTATATTGGATGTTTAAGACCTAACTTAGCCAAAAGATCCATCTAAAGGAATATCTCTAATAAAATGTTATTGTATTTCCAAATTATCCGTAACAGGTGTCTAAAAGAGTCTTTAAATACATTGCTTCATATTGCATATATGCATATGTGTCTTATTGAACAAAGACCACCAAACTACATTTGCCAAAATCAACGAAGAAAGTTAAATGAATTTTAATAATTCGTTGAACTTAGTGCTAGCAATGTAAATTGTGGTTTGTATCAGACGACTCTGTCAAAGTAACGTTTTGAAAAGAATTGGATATTCTTTATCAATTATTTCATGTGTACTTTTTTTTTTCTTTCTTCCTTATTAAACCTTAAAATGTTTTATAATCTATCCTACAGGAGGAGATGTATGAGTTTTTGGGCAATGCTCTTTTTCAAGTGATAGTACAGCCAGATAGTATGGGAGAAATAGAAGTGGCAAAAAAGCATCAAAAGAAACGAAAGCACAAAGATATGTCTAGCACTGCTGGATCTCAGACAATAGACAGCATAGCGAAACCGGTACGAGTCTGTTAAGGCCTTTGTAATGATGTGATTTGAATTATTTAAAAAGAAAAAGAAATAAATTGAGGATATCCTTCATCTATATTCTGAGGTTTTTATTGATATCTCTAGCCAGTGTTAAAATATGCTTTTATTATTGTTTTCTAGTTTATTTATTTTTTTTTTTTACTTTTGAATGCGGCAGGGTATCAATATCTGGGTCTGGGGAAAGTATCACTCATATACTATGACTTAGTAACCTTGAGGAGCCATTGAACAAAAATAAATGATTTCAAAATATTACAAATTTTCTAAAGTCTCAACTACAAACAATTTTTCAAAGTGAAAATCTCTATATTGTGATCCAAAGGGCATAAAAATCCTGATGGGTTTGAAAAATAAGATTGAATTTTAGAAATATGCAAAAAATAGACATCAGTATGTCATGATCCATTATCAATAACTTGTACCAGCACAGAAGGCATCCCTGCCATTGAGAGAAGGGAAAACAAACTTAGGAAATTTTTTGAACAAAAATGTAATATGGTCTATTTATCTCTGTAGGACAATCTTTAGGCTAACATTTATCTTCATGAACACAATTAATTGTGCTTTATTCCTCAGACCAAAAAAATTAAGACCATGAAGGTGACAAATGTGGGAGCAGCAGCTTCAACCGGACCAGCTTTGGTAGCAAGTATGGAAACTTTGTAGTTTTTATTTGCCTGTCTAACATTATTTGTTTCCCTCACTGAAACTTATGAATTTTTAAATTTTGCCTATTGCTATGGCTATAGTAAATCTATCAACTTTCCATCCGCCTGTGCTAAAATTGCCTCTACTAATCTTAGTGGATGGTCGATAGGGAAAAAAAAATCTCATTTAATCCTTTGACTCAATCCAATACCAACAAGCTCTGTATACCGTTTTACCTATGTAAATTGTATAATAATTGTATTATAATATTTGTATTATTTTATATATATAAATCCAAGTATCCAATTTGCATTCCATAACATTTATAAGGGAAACTGAGTAACTTTTGCGATATTGATATGTCAAAGTGCTACATGTTTCTGTAGTGATGATCTGATTCTATGCCATTGATGCTTGTGGTCAGATTATAGGGATGTGCATGTAGCTCATTTGCAAACAATGAAGTAACTTGAAAGGAGTGACCCCCCCTCCTCAGATTCAGAGTGTGTTTTTTTTTTATGTTCAATTGGTTAATAGTGATATTGTTTGACATTGGCAGTGCAAAAAGAGATGCTGTTTTGTATCTTTGAGAGAAAAAGTTTCACTAATAAGCTTATTGCATCCAGGGGGGAATTGCGACGGTGACGTTTTTTTTCAGTGACCTTTGATGTGGTTTCGTCGCGATGGGGCACAGATCTAAACAAACCTTAATTTCTGTTAGATCTAGACCTATAATCTGTACAGTTTTCGGAGTCTTAGAGGTTCATTACAGACCCATATTAATCATTTCAAAGCTGCAGAGAAGCTTTAAAATTAGTTCTTGGGTTTTTTCTGAAGTTACCTGTGGGAAAATGGATTTTAAATTGAAAAATATAGGTGAACTGAAAGACTTTTTGAGAAAAGGGGGTGTTGTTATTACTGGAATAAAAAAAAAAACAAAAAAAAAACTTATTGAATTGTATACCCAAGCAGGCTATCTGGGCCTTGAAGTGGATCCAGATGGGTTATTAGAATGCCGGCCTAACATAATTAAATCAAAACAGCAAGTTGCGCAAGACAGCACATCATTTTATTTATCTCTACCCTCTCTTCTGGAATGTGGCAACCTCTCCATTTTGCCGCTGATAATGTCATTCGTACCTTGCACAGTCCATAGTATGGGATTGCTGAGGCATTACCCTAAAGTTCTAACAATATGGACTGTGGCAGTAAAAATGCAGGGAAAATTCATGTTATGGAGACCCATTCTTCTAGATCTACTTTCATCCGTTATCAACAAAATGAAGAGGCCGCAGGCATAATATTCTTATTATATATACATTGTATGAAAGTAACACAATTTATATTATAACTTGGTCTATGACCTCTTCATTTTTTTTCCTTCAGATGTTTAATTTACTATTCTTTTTTTCTTCTCTCTTAACTTAACCAGACAAGAGAAGCGTACCTAAGAAAAGGCTGGGCAAAATGTCAACAGATGGGCGCACCCTAGATCAGAAACCATTATTGCATTTGACCTTGCCTGTGATAGCTTCAAAACCTGTGGAGAAGCCATCAGCCTCTAAGCCTTCACTAAGTGAAGCTGCTGCAATAGCTTCAGCCCCTGAGTTGTCAACTCTACTTCAGAGTATCAAAACCACATCAGAGCAAGCTTTAGTATCAACAGGATCATTTATTTCTAGTAAAATCTCAAGCTCTGCTGCGACATCCTTGCTTGGTACGTCCTCCTCCACTGTTCCAACTACCACTGCTCTTACTTTATCTAAATTCTTGGCTTCCACAAGCTTTCTCAAGGGCAGTCCGTTTGTACAGTCAAGTGACTTGACTCTGGAAGACCCTGACACTGAGCTTGATGCAAAGTTGAACACTGATCCATCATCTGACATTGAACTTGAGGATCTTCCTGACAAAGAGGATTCACCCGTGAAAAATCAAACTCAGCAGCAACAACCTCAAATTCTTATAAGAACTGGACCTTCCTCCTCCTCATTTTCTATACCTTTAACTTTTTCAATGGCAAGTAGAGCACTTAAATGCGGGACAACAATGAAGCTTGCAAACTCAGGACTTGGCCTTCAGCAAGTCCACCAGCTGCTGACTACTACGGCAAATAATAGTTCCTCATCATCCTCTAGTCAGAATATGTCATTGTCAGGAGAGCATTCTACATTGCAAAGCATTACATCAGTGGCTGCTAACACTAAGCCTAATACATCCTTTGAGCCTGTAGCTCAGCCAGTCAGTAGCCCAGAAACTAGTAATATGATTAGTCCATCTTTGGCCAGCGTGCAAGATTTACCAAAAGCCTCTGTAATTAATATAGGAAATGATACTGTCTATCTGAAAGAAACCCCACCCAGTAAGACCTGTGCACCAGGAACAGTGAGCATTGATTTAGGCCAGATTGCCAGCAGCAACAGTGTGAAGCTTCCATCTTCTTCAAAGATATCACTTATACCATCTATGAGACACATTCCTCTTTCTATATCCTCTCTTGTGTCGTCTTCCTCAGAAATAACACAGGCCCCAAGCCCTGCTTCTTTTCCCAGAGCAAGCTTGATATCTCAGACACAGAACCAGCAGCTGATTCTCTCTAGTAAATCCCAGCCTAGATTTGCATTATCTTCACCTGTACATTTGTTGGCAAGCACTTTAGCAAGTGACAGTTTGACTCCAAAAACAGCAGGAGCAGCTCACACTGTTGCACCGATTTCCCCTCAATTTGGACTATCAAGAATGAGTAGTTCACAGCTGTTGTCCTCTCTATCATCAAGCGCAGGTGTCATCAGATTCAAAGTAGCTTCACCCTTATCTTCTACTGTTGAAGGGAGCAAAATTGAATCAAAGCAACTGTCTCAAGGCAAGGATGAAACAGATGGTCACTCAGGGTCAGTTGATCAAAACTCTGACCCCTTTGCAAAGGCATCAAAATTGCCAGCATTTATTGATCTGACTGATGACAACAGCCCACCAAGCACAAAGCAAGCCTCAAAAACAGTAACAGCATTGTCTGGGAGCCAAACTCTCTCTCTCTTGTCTATGAAATCAATTGGGAAAAGTTCATTACCCAATCTCTCTTTAACATCTAATACTGGTAATAAGTGTAAACAAGCTTCAAATCAGTGTTTTACCAGCAGTGCAACATTCCAACTAACCCCTGTTCTTCAAAAAACTTTGCAAACTAAAGCAGATGTAGTAATGACGGGTACTAAGACATTTTCATTCCACTCAAGCTCAGCATCAACTACCCAAGAAAAGGAGTCACACGAATCAAATGATGACATGAATAAAACTATGCCTCCTTCATCTTTGGTATCCCCTTCAAAGGCTTCATCTTCTTCCACCGCTCTGCCCAGCCCTGGTAGCAAGTCAAATAAATCGTCTATATCCTATACTGCAAAGCCAAAAACTGTTTTGTCAAGTGTAGCTTCAACCAGAACACGCAGAATTAAAGTTCCTAAACAGTATGATTTGTGATTTTTGTTACAAAATTTGTGCACTGAATTTACAGTCTCACCTTAAAATAAAAGGCTTTGCTGGAGGAGTGGAGTATATAAAACTGTTCACAATATTTTGCATCCAAATCATTTCATTTTTTGTCATTAAGGGGTAATTTGTTTTAGAGTTTTTTTGTTTGTAAGTTCTTTATTATACTGGTTTAAGGCGGCCACATTTTTTTTTTACTTTCCCACCCTTTTTTTGCATTTTTGCTCATTTTATTGCGAACAAAATCAGATATTTAAAGGTTTTTAAAAACATTTTCTTCATTTCGCGACATACTGGCTTTGCCAAGCTCGCACTTTTTGCTCTAAAGACTTGTTGGTACCCAAAACCTTTGTCAGCGGCCGAGGCTGAGGCCTAGATTTTCATTGAAAAGTCCTCTTTCAATATTAAAACTGCACATGAAAATAAAGATATATTCTTTGTTTGGTTTCAGTCTGTCGACTGCTACTATTTTTACACTTTTCTTAGTTTTTATATTTAACCCCCCTCAACGTGATTTATAGTGGCCGCAGGAAGAAAGGTCGACTCTTCCCCCCTCCCCCCATCTGCTCGGGGATCTTTTGCACCATGCTTTGAGCTGACCCATTATTACAGTTGAAAGCTCAAGAAATAAAGGGTTTTTTTTTTTGTATACCTTTTATTTGGTTCATTAGGGTATAGAGTACTACAATTCCCTAGAAATCGGAAGATTTTGTTGAAAAAAAAACAAAAAAACCTAGAGATATATCTGAAGAAAGCCCATCCATTTTTCTATTACATCAGAATTGAAATTGATGGGTCTCTATACGCTGTTTTTGTTTAGGACTGTCATGTTTCGTAGGCTAAGCCTAGGCCGAAGACTAAGAAAAACTATTTTCTACTCCTCTTTGGCCTAGATCTAGGCCTGGTCAGAGCGGAATGCAAGGATCTAAATATTTGTTTGAGGGCTGGTGTTTTGGACTTGCAGAACGAAGATGGATGGATCTGAAACGCTGTAACGTTTTTATAACTTCTCTGAGAAATTAATATGAATAGTTTGTCTTAATCGGCGGATTTGTATCGGGTAGTACAATGTAGTAGTGCTGGGTGAGCTAGAGATCTGGATACCCAATGTGGATAGGGCGATCACTTAATTGCCAACTTTTTAGTGTGTGCTTTAGGGAGAACAAGAAAAGTTCAAATGAAAGTTCAAAAGCTTAAAAGAATAGTTCAAATGAAAGTTTATTTTTGTTGGCATTTTTTTTATTTGTGTATTTTTTTTAGGCTTCAATTTTGTTTAAAAATTGGTCACGTGATCTTGCTAAATGCCTTAGGTTTAACTAGCAGTTCGACTTGATCTCTTGGGGGGAATGGTGGTCAAGCCTTTTTTTACTCTATGTAAACAAGGGTAATGGGATGAAAGCTATAAGAAATGATTTCTTACAAGCTATTATAAAAATGTTTTTTTTTTTCAGTGTTTTTACATTGTTTTTGACACAAGTTAATCATGCAAGTATAGACTATGCTGTTCAAGCAATAAAGGTTGGTTTCTAGTGTGTGAATTTATTATATGATCGAAGCTATCATCTTTGAACTGTCAGTAGGCCTAATAGCTTTCATGAGAAAAACAAAAAGAAAAAAAACTTAGCCTAACCTAAGTTTCTAATGGTATTGTGTAGAGCTAATTCAAATTTAATGTCAAAATAATATAAATAAATAAATTTGTTTTTTGTATACCGATACACAACATTGTTGTCATACATGAAGCTTTGAATGAGATTGGCTTTACCTTTTTTTTTCTCATTTGAGGGAGAGAGCAGAAGATTTTACGAACAAGTGATAATAATAATGACAATGACATATTATAGTTTTTATAATGAGAACTTCAAAGTAATAAAGACCTTCTCAATGAATAATGAATAATTATTTGCTGCACATGCAAATAGTGACAATGAATAAGAATAACCAAAGCAATGCTTGTTAACATTAAATAGTCTAATCTCAAACAGTAAAAATGTTTTTAAAAAAGTTTCAGAATTGAAGCTCATGTTTAAAACTGTTACCATATTAATGTAGGAGGAGGGGAATAAACTTAGCAATTATAATAACATCTGAAGAAAAAGGTTATAATCAGGGTAGGCCTACTTACTTTTTGTTATCTTTCAATTTAATAATTGTAAATTACTTTGGAGAAGTTCATACATTACATTCATTTACTGATTTAGCTCTTTTTTCAGATGTTTTTTTTTTTTTAATTTTGTTTTAAAAACTTACCGGTTTGCCAGTATTATGTTGCATGTCACAATGTACGCCTCAATTTATAACAATTTTTATTTCAATGTATGAATTTTTGCATTTTTGTCTTGTTGTTACATTTTTGGGGGCATTTTTTTGTAAAATGTTTTGCATTTTTTGAGGTTTAATTTTTTAATTGGCATTTTTCTGCGATGCCAGATTAAAAATGCATTTTTTTAATACTGCGGTACGTAATTGTCTTCTTAAATTAAAAGGATTGATCAAGCATATGATTTCACCTAAACTCATCTTTAGAGGTCTATAAGTACAATACAATCAAGATCCACATCTAGATATTTAGTTTGTGGTTGAAAGTTTGTAAAGAAAATTGCATTAATGGCCAAAGAAATGAATCTAAATTTAGAAAGTTTGAAAGGCCAAAAAAAGTATCCTCCTAAGTCTATTACAGATAGAGTGTTGAATGCCAATGTAAACCTCTTAAAATGGAAATAGATTATTCACATTGCAATATGTATATCGTTGATGACAGTTTTGTACCCTAGATAACACTTTTTTGGTCTTAGGCTTACAGCTTCAAATTTTGCTGAGGGCCCACTTTTTTATAACTTGGATGGGATAAAAGCAATTTGTTCTTATTTACCAAAATAATATATATTTTCATTAAATAAGTGTTCTAGTTTTGTTTTCCATTATGATAGCAAAGCTTGAAATGCATTAAAAATTGTGGCAATGTTTTGAAAAAAGTAAAATCTGTGTAGGCGAGTTTAATATATTCTAAATTGATATGGGCTATCAAATAGCTGGCCATGAAAATTTTAGCTTAGCACTGAAAAGACTAGTGTCTGTTGAAATGCATTGCATATAAAGCTTTTCTAAAACGCATTTTCTTCTAAAATTTTTGAAGTGGCTTTTAGCTAAATGAAATAATTGAGAGCAAAAAAAAAAAGCCGCAGAGAAGTGAAATAAATACCTGCTGCAAAGCACCCCATTAGATACCACTCAAATGATACCAAATAGTGCAAAAAAGTTGTTTTTTTTTAAGTGAAAACATGTATTGTTAAATCTTCAAAACTTGCCTCTATTCAAAACCTTTTCCTTTTACTAGTCTGGCTGAAAAATTTCATTTTGTGGTGACTATGTGTAGGATTTACATAAGCATGTGAATATATCGTTTCCATTTTTTTTTCATTTATTGGAATTGGAAATACCCATCTGTTGAAATCCCCAATACTGTTTTGCAAAATAAAGCTAAAAATGTAAGATTTCATTGGATAACTGTTTTCATTATTTTTAAAACCTTTACTTTGTTGTGCCAAGTGGGGGTTTTATTCCGATTTTTGTTGTTGGTGTTGTTTATTAATTAAAAACACTCATCAACACTTTGATTCAAGTCTCTACAAATATAAAAAAAGAAAACAATTAGTTAAGCTTTCTACAAAATATTTTTATTATTATGGTTTTACAAAAAAAGGTATGCAGTATAAAAAACTGTAAGTCTAAATGAGTCAAAGTAACATGGCTAAGAAAAAAAACTAATGATTTGATTTCTCTTTACACACATAATTATATTGCTGTACATGTGAAATAATAGCCATTCCTTTAGCCATATTTAAACAATTGAGTGAATGAATTTATTACTTTAAAAAAATGTTTTAAAATACTGTCTTTGCTTGGAGAAGGACAGAGTCTTTATCATGAAAATCAAGAATTGAAAGACAAAGAATCTAACCTTAAGTAAGAAGAAAGATCTAAGATACAAATAATAGTGCTTTAATATTTTCGTGTGTTTCGTATATGCCTTTTCATCTTATTGTGAAAAAAAACTGTTAATAATGCGAAAAGCAAATTTGCACATTGTCATGCAACCATAAAACTAAGTTTTTTTTAAAAAAATGAATTGAAGGAGTTACTGCAAGAAAAAGTGTGAGAAAAGTTTAGAGCACGTATGTCTTCCCCACCCTCTCCTCCAAATCAGTTTAATAATGGCTTTAGTTGAGAAACTGCCATCTATCGTTTTGTTTTTTAAGAGAGCAGTGGAGTACAGTTTCTTTAATAAGAAAAAAAGCACATTTACATTCTTGGGCTTTAGGTCATAATTTTAAATGAAAAAAATATTTGGTAGCTACCATATTGTAAAACCTTCTTTCTCAAAAAGTTCTCATACACTTATCAAGCGATCAAGAATTTTTATTTTGTGCATATAGAGATTTTGAAAAATATAATTTATACATGGAGGCAAGGTAACAAATGATGGCAATTCAACTTTTAAAAGACTAAAAAAGATATTTTGCCATGTTTTAATACTTGACAGAGATGCTACCGCTATATATTGATTAGTGTGAATACTTAACAGAGAGGCTTTTATCTTAAAGACCTTTTTAAAATTAAAGGGCTAAAGGTATTGCCAAAAATGTTTGATTGCAAAATGTAAAAACATGCATTTTTATGTGCATAGTACATGTATATATAGATCAGATGCAGGTGTGCTGTAAGTTGTGGAATGTCTATGTTATCAAGCTAAATTAATTTTACAATGGAGATTTCATTCAAATGTTATACATACTTTAAAATAGACGCACGCACACACATACTTGCAGAATATGTCAGGAAAGATAACATGGCATAAAATAGAGTTGCAAAATTAAAGGGATTTCTCTGGTTACAATTCAACAAGCTCATTTGCGATTTGTGGACTCAAACATAAAACTCTAATCTTCTGTTCTCTTGCAGTGAGTAAAAGGCATTACAAAAAAAAAGGATGAAATAGCAATAATTTTTACTCAAACATCTAGCTATTTATTGTCTCAGTGTCTGTCGGATCTTTTATATTACTTGGCCATTGGAAATGATTCATACCAGCCTCAAGTGATTCTTTTTTTT
>BLXT01005777.1:1323802-1353839 GCA_019648995.1 Plakobranchus ocellatus
GGGGCACTAACGTAAGAAAGCATGAAAGCATGCCAGCGGATGCCAGACTGAAAAGCAAACAACTCATTTCTCTGTTGGAAAACAAAAGGGGATGGGGGTAACAAAATTCGTAGGTCTCAATATAGTTACATAACTACCATTTACAAACATTACAGCTCCTACGTGACCCAGGTAGGCTCAGCCATTTACATACTCAGCTTGCATCGTCAGTGTGGGCCTGCCATAGAAATCACCCTTTAATTTATGGCTCTACGGTGTTACATACAAGCCAACAAACTGGCCTTCCCACGCTCGCGCTGGTACTAAGCACCTAGCTTAAAGCTAGAATAGAAACATAGGTCGTACATCAAAACTGAGAATATAAGTCATAATAAACGAGTAATTATTGATAGCCTGCGCTTCACATAAAGCCTTGTTAAATGTAAAATGTAAAACCATAAACAGTTTCAGGAATAAAAATCTAAGGGTTCTACATGATTGAAGTAATAAAGCGGAAAAATGTAGGTTAATTATCATATATGTTATCTTGACAGAAAAAATGGTGGTGCAGATTGAGATGTTTTCTGGAAAGGACATTGCTGAAAGAAGCGTTTTTTTGGTGTATAAATTGAGATGTTTCCTGGAAAGGACATTGCTGAAAGAAGCGTCTTTTTTGGTGTATAAATTGAGATGTTTTCTGGAAAGGACATTGCTGAAAGAAGCGTCTTCTTTGGTGTATTAACTTGCCGTGCAACGTCACTACAGGCCATCACCTGGTTTCCGGGCTCTGAGCAAGGAAGACGTTTCTGCATTTTTCCGCCTAAACATTGGTCAGCGTGTCAACGATTTTACTCATCTTTTCGAAAACAGCTTCTTAAAAATTTGGAGCCTTTTGCAATAGACCCTGACCTCGATTTAGAAGCATCCTTTAGAGCGCATGGCCTGTTTTATATTGCTCAATTTGATGCGTTGCGACAGTATTATCGGTAATGGAACTTATTGGTCTAACAAGCAACCCTTTATCTTATCTAAAAACTTAACAATCTGATATTATGGAAAAACTTTAAGATGAATATAAAGAATCGGCAACGAATCAATCAGTGCAATTAATTTTCTAAAACTGTTTCGCTATAAATGTTCTATCTAGTCTGAGATCTATAATAACACCTGAGTAGCCTTGACCGCGCAAAACTTCGAAGTGGCTAGCGTCAGTATACAAGTTCGGAACAAAACAAAACAAAAAATAAATACAATAAAATCTCTAGCTGGGTGAAAGATCCGTTGCTAGCTAAATAACATGAAGCAGCACTAAATGTATACGGAGTGATTTCACAGGTGGGTCAGAACGCTTTTCATAGTTGACCAAAATGTCCCCATTATAGTTGTTGATTTGTGTGTGTGTCAGTTAATCTTGCCAATATTTGTGGCATTACCAAAATCGGGTCACGAGAATATATACAATAATTTCAGACTTGAAACTTTACTGTCAACTTTTCCTCAGATTCAGATATATTCGAACTAAAGCTGTCTCCAACAGCACCAAGGTGATTTAGTTACGAATTATAATTGGTGTTGATAATACCAATGACCTGTATAAAGAACAATCTTTTACTGTCTATATTCCGATACCCAGTAAACTGTATACTGTATACCCAGTATACAGATGTTAGAGTAAAGAAATTTATGTAGTTTACTGCATTTGCATTTTTAAAGAAGCAAGGAACGTTGATGGCGAAGAGGAAGAGTGAAAGAATGAATGAGCGACCTATTGCAGATGCGTATACTCTTGCAGTGCCTGGCTTGACAAAGATATGAGATCACACAAGTTGTAAGTTGGCTATTTGGCAAACGAACAAACAAGCACTAAAGTAACCGAAGCATGATTAAACATTCAAAATTCATCACTGGTATTCAGATTTATAAGAGAAAAGATCAAACAAAATAATTATTGGTAGGCCTATAATCGATGTTAGTTTATAACATCACCAGATAAATTTCAATCCCTATGAGCAACTATTTTTCTTTTCTTTTTTTTAAATACTGAATCTAATTCATTAATATAAATCGTCGCAACGTATTACATTTGTAGCTATTGATGTTTATTAGCAACTCATTTACATTGCATTTCCTGCATATTTAGAATATCTATTTTATTACGTGATGAGTCGTGTACTGACAGTGTAAAATTATGGAAGACAAGTGGATGTGTTAACACTCCAATCAATGTAGCGCAAAAGCTGGTACATTTTCTGAAGCGAGGAAATTTTGAATTAAAAAAAAAAAAGTTTGAATTGACCGCTAAATGTGAGAACATAACGCATAATAATAGGACATACACCAGCATTCGAACGACGTGTTTCTAAATCAAAGATGCACCTGTTTAATCATACATCTTATGAAGCGAGAAAATATTGTACTATGACGACCCGATATCGGGACCAGCAGATACCTTGCGTTGAAACGTCCAGTCTTCTAGAAAAAAAACGAAACGTTAACTCGTAATCGGACTCACAGCCCCTGAAACATCTAACGGTATCGAGCCGAGATTGGAGAGTCTCAACATACACACACGGCCATGCGCCATATACACACACTTACACGACCGACCAAGGATAATTTGAATATTTTGATTGATTGAAAGGTGGTATTGTCTACAAGTATTTTATAAATATCATCAAATATCAACGTCAACTTTTACTCTTTTCATCTATTAAAAATATTTATTTTACAAGTATATTATTCGAAACAAATTATATTGTAGCTCCTTGTGTTTTCATTGAAGCCTCAACTGCATCCATGACAACATAAACCAATGGCTTCGAACTGTCATCTGAAAGAGAAGATGTTGATGTTTATTCTTATTAAGAAACAGTAACAATTGTATAGATTCATGCAAGTGGTCTTTAGGATTTTTATATTAAGTAACACTTTTTCTGGAACAAAAGAAATTAAATTTAAATTCAATTAACTCTTCTTATAAGTTAAAAAATCCCTATAGACACCATGCCGCCTAAAGGAAGAGGACGCAAAGGCAGTACAAGTGATGCTGGTACTGCAGAAGAAGTTGTAGTCGGTACTTTTGAAACTTTGAGAGATGAAGGAGAGCATTTCGTCCATGTACAGCAATACGAGAAAGCTATTGAGAGCTTTACAAAGGTAAAGGTTTTTTCTGCCCCATAAAATCCTGACAGCTAAATTTATCTGGATCTAGATCTAGATCTAGACCTATCCGTTAGGAATTGCGATCATATAGATCTAGATAGAGCTGGGTTCTCAGTTACTTTGATTTTTTCAGTGGTAGCTAAAACTTCATTGGGATCGAAAACTTTGCATGCACAGGCTATAATCTATTTTCCATCGAAGAAAAAAAATAATAAAGCCATGTGGGACAATTTGATAAAAATGGTGAGCAATGGTGAAAACCAAGATAAGGGTCATTAAAACATGTATGGTCAGTAGTTTTGTATGGTAGTGAGTATTGGACAATAAAAACAGAAATAGAGAAAAAAAAATAGAAGCAGTAGAGATGTGGTTTATCAGAAGAATGATGAGGATATCATGGACAGAAAAAAGTCAAATGAATTGGTTCTGAAAGAGGCTAATCTCAAGCAATCGCTAATTAAAATCATAAGACAGAGGCAACTACAGTTTTTAGGCCATATTTGCTGACACAAGGGTTTAGAACACACATGGAAAGATTGAAAGCAAACGCAGCAGAGGTAGACAGAGAATAACTTATTGAAAGTCTTAAGTCATGGGCAATAGGCAAAGCTAGCAATAACAACTTTGTAAGTTTAACTGAGAATAGCTTTGAGTGGAGGAACATGAAGGCCAATGTCTGTTGCGGACAAGGTACTGATGATGATGGTGGTGGTGAGCAATATGTATCTTGAAACCAACTTAAATTATTTGATTATAAATATATATGATAAAAAAATGTATCAACTTTTAAAAAATTCTTTATATGTCTTATTTCTTTATAAAGCTGTTAAATTTAGATATATACATGCACACAAAACATAACTGGGCTCATGTAGTTTTTATCATTTTGACTGGCAATCTCAGACGAAAAACTTTGTGAATGAGATGCGACTTACAAAAACTGAAAGAAGACTTGGATTTCTTTCAGGCATAGAATTGCGCCCATATTAAACGATTGGACTAGATCTACTAAGGGATGGGGGCTGCTCTACTGCTAATGCTATACTATAACTAAAGCTAACAACTAGCCACAGTTTCCATGACTGATGTCATAACCAATGCTATCCCATTCACACTCAGTGCTTAGAAGCTCACCATTTTTTTTTCCAACATTCACCATACGATTAACATAGAAAAAAAATGTCTTGTTTTTTGTTTCTTTGTGCTGATTATTTGTACAAAAAAAGTCTTAGGTAAAAAGTGATCTATTAACATTCGTTCTTTATATGAAATCTATAATCCAAGACTATTTGCTTACTTTTTTAAGGCTCTGGAAATGCGAAATGGTGACAAAACATGCCTGGTAGTGAGGTCAAAGTGCTTCCTTATGCTGGGAAATTCAGAGAGAGCTCTAGAAGATGCAGATGCTGCATTGGAACTGGATGAAGAAGGAGTTAGAGATATCCGTGTATGTATACAGTTTTATGTTTGTTTTTCAAAGCAAAGTTACAAGAATGATATATGTGATCTGACCACATAAAATAAATCTTTTGTAGGTATTTTTCACATATGAGATTTTGATACTCTTGGAAAGGTCTTTCAATACCCTTTCAAATGATGAAAAAAAATTGCTCTTACAGATTTTAACACAAAGTAATGTCTGTTTAAAATTATCAAACTAGGTGCCTCAAAATTCTAAAATTTTTAGAAAATTGCATGTAAAGATGAAGATTTTCTAAATTAAAAAGTCCTTAGCAACCAGGTTTGCCTTTTCTATTTGTAACCATAATTTCAAGTCTATATTGGTTTAAAATGTTTAGAAATGATTAATCCATGGATAAATCCAAAAAAAGCTGGCAAAAAAGAGTTAGGAGATAGATCATTCTAGCAGCTGCAATTATAATTATTATGCCTTTGCCAAAGCATTGTTTGTGATGAAATATGAAATAAACTTCCTGCGACAAAAAGAACATTTTTTTAATGTAAAAAATAAAAGAGACCAATCGAAATCTGTCAAGACAAAATCTTCATAAAAATATTCTTGTTAAGTACTTTGCAGAACTAACCAGCAGAACTTATGTCTTATGAATTAACATTTAAACAAGGTGTCATTTAAAATTTTTTTTTAATAATGCATTAATATTTTAAATTAATCAACTTTAAAAACTTGAGCCTACACTTGTTGAAATACTTTTGAAAGAAAGGATATATTCAAGCAACCTGATTAAAGCAATCATTTACAAATCTTTGACTTGGGATTTATCTGACCTGGGCTATTTCATATTATTTCCTTGGGGGCAGTTTTTGAAGGGATAAGATTTGCTCAAAAGAACAACAGAGTTAGCACTTAAGAAACAATCTTTGAAGCTGTGCATGATATAGCTTTGTATCATTTATTTAGTAATCATTTGAAAATTCATAATTTATTTTCTTTTTTTTTGGTAATATTTAGTACTTAAATTACAGTCTCACAAAGCTTCATCTATCTTTTTAATATTTTTTTTTTATTTTGGGTCCTCAATAACTTGATTTCAGGCTTTGAACATGAAAGCTGAGGCACTGTACCAGAAGGGTGACTTTGAAACAGCTTTAGTTTTTTATCATAGGGGCAACAAACTAAGACCAGAGCTTCAGGAATTTCGACTTGGAATTCAAAAATGTGAAGAAGCTATAGACAATAGTATTGGAAGTAAGTTATTGCTCTTCAGTTTTTTTTTTGTAATTAATATTTTCAATTTAGAAATGGGCCTTTTATGAAAAAAAAAAATTGTTAGAGTTGCATAGAATTTTTTTTTAAATTTATTACAGACAATTATTTTATTAGTCATGATGTTAACATCATATTTTTTTTCTTGATTAATGAATGAAAGATTCAACACAAAGATTTTGTTAGCTTCAACATCTTTCGTTTTAACAAAGCAAAAACATTATTCTCAACATGCATATTTTCTTATCACTACATCTTTTCAGTTGACGCTACCATTTTTCAAGACTCAATAGGTTTACATGTATTTTACTCTATTAAATCATTCCAGGTCCTAACTCAGTGCAACTGGAAGCAACAGGAGATCTGTCTTATTTCTACAAAATAGAAGATGTAAGTTTAATACGTGGAATCTCCATTTCTTTCTTCGAATGCTTCCAAGTGATTCTTCTGGCTCTATGCATTTAGCTCATTGCGTGGCATTAAATGTGCAGAATTTTTATATCCAGTGACAACTCATGTTTGTTTATTTGCATGGCATGTACAATATTTTCACATTCCTCATGAGCATTATTATGATCCTGGTTTTGACCTCAAATTTTTTTCTTTCATTCATATAGCTATTCATTCTTAAAAATGGAAAGGTCTAAAGTCATTATTTTCCAGCTTTAAATTTGCTGCATCTTTGGTATTTACAATTGAAATTGGTTGGATGCTCTAGGCTGTATATATTTTTGAAATGTACATGTATTACATCAAAATAACTTCCTTTATTTACGAAATCTAGGCTGATGGCGCTGCTAGTGACAAAAGGTTTGATAAGCTATTTTTAATGAAATTGTAAAGTTTGTGCCACAAAGCAGCCACAACAGTTTTGTTTTTCAATTTGAGGTCTTTTTTGTTGTTGTTATTTTTTCACAATAATGATGTCTGACACCGCATTTTGTGAAATTTGATCAGTTTTGCATGGTAAAGCATTGTCTTTCATTAGATTTTTGCGTAATCTTTAGTTTTGCATGGTAAAGCATTATCTTTCATTAGATTTTTGCGTAATCTTTGTTTGCATTGAACAGTTTATAATGAAGAAAAATAATTTATTTTTTATTAATTTATTTCAATAATTAGGTGTTTGTGTTTTTAGATATGATTAAGTTACTGTAAAATTGCTTCAATTGATGAAATCAAAATAGTTAAAATTCTAGTTTTAGGTACCTCAGGTAATGATTTTTTTAGATAAAATGTGGTGCTTTTTTTCAATATGCTTTAATGCAAGTAAAAACTGAAAATTTCAGTGCCAAAAGCAAAAGGTAATCAAGGAAATCTTGCAGATAATTATAGTTTTTATTTCACACTGTAAATTCTACATGTTTCATTTCAATCTGTACTAAACTTTCTCTATAGTAAACCTTAATTTGACATAATCGGTATTTGTCAGTTATTTCGAATCACACTATCTTTAGGAATTTTTAAAATTTTAATTGTTGTCACTTGTATGCATTAAATACTCAGTTGTAGAAGAGAATATTTAGGATTTGATTTTTGGTTCAAGATCTAAGATCTTATTAATTGAAGCCTTATCATAAAGGCTCTTTTAATCTTTTCTAGATATCAAAGAGGGTAACTTTAGTAATATATTCTGTAATTTTTCTTTTTTAATTATTTCTCCTTTGTGAACATATTAGAAGGGCTCTTTCATCCAAAACTTCTTTTTTTGGAAACTAACAAAAAAATTATAATAAAGCCATACAAAGAAAACGCATTAAACCACCATCAGTTTAAGTAACTTTTTTTTATTCCTTCATCTGATTAAGATTTAAAGTGATTGTTTTAGTAATGTTATCATTAGATATATCTTTTGCAACCATGGAGTAAAAGTCATAAATTGCAACTTTGAGTATATAAAATTAAATACTCACATTGTTGTCAAAGATCATAAAGTTGTTTCATTAGTTTGCAAAATTTGTCCCAATTTTTTTTTTTTAATTTAGAAATAATTTAAGAGAAAAAAATATATTTCTTTGGCCTAGCTTTCTTAAAATGTTGTTTTATGCCCCTCAGGTCAATTTCAATCTAAATACAAAACTTTTATTTTATGTGCATTTCTTATTATTTAAGGAAATGTTGACTTTCTGTTGAGCTGCACTAGTCTGTCAAGTATTGGCACTCTCTTCTAATTCTTGTCCAAAGTCTAATGCACAATACTAATCATAACACATTTTCTTTTCCAGCATCTGCATTCAAGTGTAAGAAATTCGTAATGCTTTGAAAAAAAAAAATACTTACATAATATATCCATGATGCTTGATCACATACAAAAAGTGACCAATAAAAATATCTATAAGTGTAATAAATCCATATAGATAGACTAACAGCTAGTTTCTGTGTAAGTTATCAACACATTTAAAAAGACATTTTTAAAAATATTGATTGAAGAATGTTTAAAGGATATAAGCTAATAAGTGTTTGGGTTTTGTTAATGCATAGTAAATTAGGCTCTATCAGTTTATGAGGATGCTCAAATGAAAATTTTGCTTTGCCCAGTTAACTAGCGATGTTGAAGATATCTCCAGGCAATATTTCAGATTAGAGGCTATAATGTGTGTCAGCTAGACCACTGAAAAAAGCAAAATATTAAGCTTGACTTATTTGTTATATATAACATCTGCAATACATTTACATTTGAAATTTTAAAAATGGCAAAAGTCTTTTATTTTTATAGTTGATTTGCAGAAGAATTAAAAAATAACAAAGGTTTTACTTTATAATCGAAAATAATTTTGGACACTCATTGTTTTTTCCTTTGATTAAAATCTTATTCAGTGCAATCTAGTCTGATTGTATTCCTGATTAAAATCAAACAGATATTATTTTAAGAAAAAAAAGAAAAAGAAAAATCTTATTAAAAAATCTTTTAAAAAATTCTATATATTATCATGTGTCTTCGCTACTTTATATTCTGTAACATAGTTCATATTCTTTGATAACAGTGTGATAAAATCATAGTCCACTAACAAGCGAAGTTATAAGATACAATCTATTATCAAGTTTTAACATCTTATGATTGAGGTTATATTATTGTTTTAATCCTTTTTTAATTATTATTATAATTATTGTGTGGTTTTTTATTACTGTTATATCAAAGACTTTGTATTGAAAGTCTGACAAATCAAAAGATTTTTCTCTCAACTGCTTTGGATTTGTTAAAGTTGTCTTTCTCATCAAGTATTATTCTAATATTGGGCAGTTGATTTTGCATCTTAGAAGTATTTGTATTATTTACAAAAGCTTCATTGTGGGTTATTAATGTTGCTTCTTAATTATATAACAAGTACATGCTCATATTCTTGTCAATAAAAATCATAAAGCCATGCCATTTAATTGCAAAAGAATTCTCTTTTTTTTCCGTTAATTTAGAAAGTACTTGAGAGTAAAACAAAAACATTTACTAGGCCTAGCTCTCGTAAAACTGTTGTCTTATGTCCCTCATATCACATTTCATTCCTAAACCTCTGACACTTTTAAGTTTTCATAAAGAAGATTTCTACTGCACTTTCAACATGCTGTAAAGGATAAAGTCAATCTTTTTTATCTAGTCAATGCTATCTAAATTTAAGAAGCATTTCAAAATTAGGAAGTGAATCATTGTAAAAAAAAAAAAAAAAAACTCACAGAAATGACAATCTGTGATTGCTAAATTATTCTGTCTTTTCCTACTTCATTTTTAGAAAAAGAGTCAGCAAAAAGGTTACTCAAAAATCAACCAGCCACAAAAGAAGGAAGAGAAGAAAGAGAGACAACGCCCCAAAGACAGTGCCAATAATAAGACGACCAAGGAATTGTTAGGCCAGTTGTATCAGGATAAAGAATATTTGGAGAAATTGTTTGACAGTATGATCTTTACTTTTATATTACACTAATCTTTATATTGATTTTTTTCACATATTTACTGAGTTTAAAGTTAAAATACATGTAAAATATGAGTATGACAAAGAAGTAATTTTAAAAATAGTCTGCTTCACATTTTTTGACCCTTCCTTCTAGAAAATAAAAGTTTCCCAATTTCCTTTACAGGAAACTTTTTGGGAAGGCCATGAATAAATACTCTGATAAAAATGTTTTTTTTTTTTTTTTTTTTTTTTTCATTTTTAAGTAAAGAATTTGATCATTGGGTCTGATATTCAATCCACTATTCTGCAATAGTAAGCTGCAGGAGTGATCCTCATGCTTAAGTTTATATGGGGCCTCCATACATCTTCATGGCTACATTAAACTTGGATTAAAAAAAAAAAAACCCCAAAAGCTGATTGAGTTAGAAATTAAAGAGCATCATAAATATAAAATTGTATTCCTCCCATAGGCTACTTTATATAAATCTCAGTTGTCTAGTAATTTTCTTTAACTCATCTGGAGTAAAAATGACACACACTAAATGCTTCACTATACATGTGTCATTTAACTGATTAAATTTCTGGAAAAAGTCTCTTTTTTGTTGTTGTTTTAGCCTTTCTCTCTAATTTCCCTATGGGCTGTAAAAATTGAAGTTATTTATGATGACTCAAGAGGCCTTGAAATTTCATTGATTTTTCTGTGGTTTTTCCAAAGGTCTCTCCAGCAGTGGTCCTACTCAATCAGATAGTTACATCAAGAGCAGAGCCTGTGATGGGCTAGAATATTTGAACAACCGATCTGACTTTTGGCGTCAACAAAAGCCCATGTATGCTCGCAAACGAGACCGCCAGTCAAGGTCTGCTAAAGGCTCAGCCGCTAATGTGGGTCGTGGTGGTCAAGATCCACTCAAATATGTACTACGCAAGTTGGAAGAGATTGATGAAGGTAGTTTGCCCTGTAGCTTTTACTTTAGTGTATGGAATTGTTTTATGCAAACCTGAAAATTTTGTTCTTTAATATTTTGTGTTAAAATCTTGTTCACTAAACTATGGGCAGGAAACAATTTTCCTGTGCTTGTTACTTTCTCCTTTCATGCAAGACTAATTTAGTACTGCCTATTTTGATTGGAGTCAGTATATTGAGTGTAGATGTCATGTAAAGCTTTAAAAAAAAATGTATTGGCTTTTGAATACCTTCTCATATTTAAAGAACAGCTACTAATTTGTTGAACATGCCAGCTCCTTAATTTAATTGTCATTTGTTGACCCATCCTCTTCAAAACCCTTTTATCAGCTCAGAGCCTTGGTCACTACCAAGAAAGCTTGGATAAATGCCGCCATACCCTGAAGCGAGTAGAAGAAATGCCTGAGGGATCCTTAAAAAATAAGCCAGATGTCATGGCTAACTTGCACAGTTCTATGGGTAATGCCTATCTTGAGATGGGCAAGTTCCAAAAGGCTTTGGGCTGCCACAATAGGGATCTTGATATTGCCAGAGACAAGTAAGTTTTAGCAAGGATAGGCTATAAAGATACAAGGTGAAGCAAACTGATTTAGGAAAAAAACTCATCAATTTGAGAAAGAGAAGGCAAAAAAAAAAATGTTTAAGTTAATGTTCCTGAGTAAAATTATTATCATACATATTTTAACATTTAAATCACTTCAATAAATTTTTTTAAAGGAATACAATTTAGTATATGATGTGCAAAATGATCAAAGGTGATAGGATGTTTAACACGGTGCTTTATGTTGAAGCAGTAATAAGGCTTTAAAATGTTTGATTGGCCTTTTGCAAGGGAAGCTAAATTAGAATTAGGTTCTGACAATAGTTTTTTGGAATGAGTTGGATTTTTTTTTTTTTTTTTAAGAATCTAGATTTTGTGGGTGGAGATGGAATTTGCGTTTCTTTTACTGAAAAAAAAAAATAGAGCAGTGGCAATAATTTTATATTATATAACTTTTGCAATCAAATCCATTATAACGATGTGCCCCTTTTTAATTGCATTAAACACTTCTTTCTCCTCCTTCATTTCAATCTGTGAAATAATTTTAAACGATTACAGTGAGTTAACAGAGGCGGAGTCAAGAGCATTAGACAATTTAGGCAGGACATATGCAAGAATGGGAGAGTATGGCGAGGCCATTGATATGTAAGTACCCTCCATCTCATCTTTTGTTTTTTTAAGTATTCTCTCTGCTTTATAGCTTTTTGTACACAGTCTCTATCGGAAATTTTAGTTAAAAAGATAGTCATGTGAGAGCAAGACAGCAAAGAGTCTTCAGTGCTTAATTGACCTTCATTTTCTTTTAAATTATAATCTCAATATCATTAAATACTTCAAGAAATATTTGTCTTCCATTACAGTCTCACTGATTGTAAAAATAATGGGTTTGCATAAGAAAATTACAATCAAAATGTTTTCTTATTTACTTTTCATGTAAACAGACTTGAGAAAGTAACATTATTCAACACTTTTATTATCTCTGTAGCTGGAAGAAAAAACTTCCGAAAAGTAAGTCAGCTCTTGAGAGCACATGGCTTTACCATGAAATTGGGCGATGTCATCTTGAACTGGGCGAGTATCAAGAGGCCAAAGATTATGGAGAGAAATCAGTGGCTGCTTCCAAAGAGGCTGATGATCCAGGTTGGCAACTTCATGCCTGTGTCTTGGTTGCACAATCTGAAGGTATGCTCAATGGTGTACACTATTATTGTTTAATTGTAAAGATTGTCCAGGCAATTTAAAACATTTACCAAATTCATAATAAAGGGATAATTTTATGTAGGAGGATTTAAAATTTGTAAAATGCAACATATGACTCTTTATTGGGCTGTTTTACTACATATGATTTTCAGGACCATGACCATTTTCCAGCATTGGAACATTTTTAACCCAGACCACAAAATGAACAGATGTGATAACAATAATGTAAACAATATAATTTGATATCATAATAGTAGCCATAATTCAAAATGTTACATTTGTGGCAATATGATTTTAGTTAGTTATGTATCACATCAATCCTTTATTTTATTAATCATTTTTCTTGATTATCATTTATCATACATCGTAAAAAAAAAAAAAATACAGTTAAATGTGGAGAGTATGATGCTGCTTCTGATTCCTTCACTCAAGCTTTGGAACTAGCAGAAGACCAAGATGATAAAGCAGCTCAAACAGCCATTAAGAAGGCTTTGGAAGAGGTTTGTTTGGTCTGATCTGTACTTTTATACTGCATTTGAAAATAATACTTTAGAAACGTTTTTAATATTTCTAGCAAAATTGATAATTTTGTTTTTTTATAATAACCATACAAGTGATAAAAATATATTTGTAAATGTACGTAATTAAAAACCTTAATCTTATGTAGAGGAGCTGATTCAGCATTAATGAGCAAATTTTCCATGGGATATAAACTTAAAGGCAAGGGACACAATGTTGCACCAGCGCTGGTTACTAAAAAATAATCTAATCAAAGGAAAGGATTTCATGCAACTTTAAGAAGAGATTCACTTTTGTCAAAGTATTTTTTTGAGCTGTCTCTTAAATTTTAAGCATATTTATTGTACATTGCCGGAGTTAAACTAAATAAGAAAAAGACCCTAAGTGGAAATTATATTGTCAGGAGTTTATGCATGGGGAATTTAGTATCTATTGTGTAATATGAATTGAAACATTAACAAGTGTCAGTCACTAGACACAAGCCAAAAGTGCATATGGGAAAAAAATGTGATTTAAAGTTAATGCTTATTTGACCATCACATTAACTTGGCTCAGCCTGAATTTTCTCAGGTAAATGAAAGAATTGTAAAAGGAGGCCAAGGAGAGGAAGATGATGACCAAAACCAAGATGATCAAAAGGGAAAAGATTCCGACAAAGACTCAGATAAGGAGGAACGCAAAACACCATCTCCCAAAGGTAAAAAGATTGTTTTATCATTTGTCATGTAAAAGCTTCAGTTTTTAGATCATGTTAATATTGCAAGATAGAACAAAACTTTCAAAACTTATTTCTTTCTGAATTTATGCCAATGATGATGATGATTATTTTCATAGTAAAATGCTATTTCGATATAACAAAAATTAAAATATGGTTTAAATAATAATAATAACATCTAATAATGATAATAATGGTAACAATGACAAGTAGAGGAATAACAATTAAAAAAAAAAATGATAAAGCAAACACAATCATAATAATCATCATGATTATGCTGATGACCATTGTACATCTTATAGTGATATAAATAGTACTTGTCTCATTTGTGATTAGGCGTTTTCACTCTTTATCTCTCAAAACTAACTTTCTTTTTTTCTATGGATGCTATTATCAATTTTGTTTTTCAAACACATAAAACAGGTTGTGTAACTTAAATGCTGTAAGTAATGATCAACTGCAGCAGCCATATCATATTACATGCGAGCCAATCTCTTAACGCTGCTAAAATGCATAAGGTTAATTTGGAGCTCTAGCAGGTTGTGTATTTAATATGTTAATCAAAAACAACTTCTTGCTTTTTTCATAGGTCAGCGGAAAGGAAAAGGTAAGATACTATTGGAGTCTTTATTGTTGGTTTATTTGATCTGATATTTTCTGTAAATATTCAGTGGTCTCTATAATGCATTGCAAATAGTCGACTGATATCTACAAAAAATTTTTTTACTCCCAAAGATACTGTAGTGTCTTATTTCAAAACTGATTGAGGTATGGCTCACGGAAAACAAAGGCTAATTAAATGGAAGAATAAGCTAGACATGGGTAGAAAGCTAATGATAAGTTAAACGGGTTAAATTGAATAAATAATTTGTTAATTAGAAAATTCAAAAACATATTTTTCACCAAGTATTAATAACTCTAGTGTAATGCTGAATTGACTTTGAAATATATCAAAAGATGAATTAAGCAGGGACTGTGAAACTGCTGGAACTTGTTTTTAGCTTGTGGTAATCCAAAAACAAGGGAGTAAAGCACTTATCTACTAGAATCTTTTTTTTTCCAGTATTAATTTATTGTTTGATTCTTATACAAGTATTAAAATACATCAATGCTGCTTAATCTGAATTTGTTGAGAACAAACAAAAAAAATTAGATTATGTGAGAGTTTTGATAAAACTGAAAACCACTTTTAGAGACATTTTTTTCATAGGATTCATGACTTGAGTTTTGTAAATATTTTTGTCAGTGCTTTTGTAAGCGTTGAACAGCAATAGCTTCATTAGTATGGTTTATTTTTTCGTTTGTTTTATTGTTTTCTTTCTTTTTTTTTTTTTCTTCAATTTTATTTTTCAATAACTTTTCATTGCAAAAGAACAGAAATACTCGTTTGAGTGGCATTTTCTTTTCATGCTCTTAAAGACAATTACTTCAAATGTTGTCATTGTCTTAGTTGCAAAGTCTCAGATTTGTGCTTCATATGCAAAATAAAAGGCAGAGGCCCTTTTACAGTTTTTAATTCATATGGACATCAAATAGTTCAAGCTGTGATGAGTGCAATCTGTGCGTGTATCATCTGTTACAAAATGCATGGGCTCAGTAATTGCTGTTACCTCAGCCAATGTGATTATTTTTAATCAAATCTTTTGATAAAAGCAAACCATCCCATTACAAGCTCTTGATGCACTCGGGTTTGACTAGTGAACCTCAGCTACACTTCAAAGTCTGATCCTGTTCCTAAGCCCATAACGTTTACTGTCCAAAGTAGGAGCACAGAAGGCCTTAACCTTACCACAGACAGACATTAACATTTTTAAACTGAGGTGTGATGTCAGTCTGGGTCTTCTGTCATCAGGTCCGAGCCCTTTTGCCTGGGTCAGAATATATTTTAAATGGCAGGGTTATTCTGTTTCAAAAGAAAAACAAAACTGCCAAATATTTGGTGCACAAAGTTCAACTGCATATGAACATCTATTATTTTTCCTAAAATTTCAAGATCATGGCAACTTTCAGCTTGAAATTCACATTAATTGAACTTGAAGTCAGATTCAGATTATCCAAAGCATTTAGGGAAAAAAATCTGTTCATCAAATTTCACACTGAACAAAAATTTAGAAAATCATATTTGGATTAAAATAGATGGCAGTGTCAGCAAGTGTATGTTTATAAATGTGTTTCATTTAGTTTGATCTTCTATTAGTACCTTTATTTGCATTTTATTTTATTTTTCATTTAATTTTTCGTGTAAATTAGTAAGACATTTTCTTTACAACATTCAACATTATTTTCTTGAATGTATCTCCAGGAAAATTGTTGTCTTTTTTTTGTTTTTTTTATAAATGATTGACAAAGACATAAAGCTCAAATATTAATATAAATGCCTCTCAATAACAAATACCTTTAAGATGCATCAAATATATTTCATAAAAAATTTTTTTTTTACAACAAAAGCCTTACTTTTCGCTTTAGTTTAGACTGCACTATAAAAGCTATCTAGTTACTATTAAAAGGTTTGGGGAAGGGGCATGTAATAAAATGGTTAGGTTAAAAGCTGACCAATATATTTCTAACTTTTGTTTATAGTATTTACAGATTATCTTTGTAGGTTATAAAAACAGTATAATATTAGCACTGTGCATGATTTTCTTTTCTTTTTTTTTTTTAATTTTGCGTGATAATGGCACCAGAAAATATTAAGTTCTGAAACTTGATTTTTGAAAATTATCCTTAGTTATGGTTCACAATTCAACTTCCCACTTTGAATAAGTAAAATCATGATGAGCACATGAACACACTTATCAGATTGTATACACTATGATTATTAAAAAAAGATAGGCTTTTTTAGAGGTTTCATTTTCTTTACTCTTTATGCTTACTTTTTGCCTCTGTTGCAAAAATATGTAGTCACCTCTTATCAATATTACTTTTTAGAACTTCAAGAGGAAATGGAAAGTGAAGAAAAAGAGACTGGACATCAGGAGCCTCTTATTGATAAATCCTATAGCCAAGAAAATTTGGCTATAGAAGACGATGGTAGTTTGAATATATATCTGAACAGAGTGGTTTGAATCAAATTTTATAGCTGTTTGTAAATTATTCATGCATTAGAGATTGCTGTGATGGGTGTTTATTTTTGCGAGTGTGTGTGTGTGTAGGGTTGGTTTTTGTAAATGTCTAAAGAAACAGTGTGTATGGCTTGTTTTTTAGTAAATTTTTTGAGAGACAAAGAGCGGTAAAATGGAAATTAAAAATGAGATGCTGCCAATCAAAAAAAAATATTCTTGAATTAGTTTTACACCTGTATAAGGCTCGACGTGTGATAAAGTTAACCTTATTTTGTGTATTGAAATTTTAGTCCCTATTAGTATGAATCCCATATCATTTCCCTTCCCTCATTCTCAGTAGTTTATTGTTCTCAGGAACTGAACATACACAAAAAATATATTATAATTTCCCTAGGACTCAAAGGATAAAGTAATCAATCAGAAATAAACAACAGACACGATCAATGAATATTTAAGATCTTAGCTAAACAGTTTAACTGGAGTCTTAGGTACGATGTATGTTATTTCATTTAATTCATATTGAGCAACACAAGTTAGCAATGCATGATGCAAACACTTCTGTTGACATGAATTTTTTTTTTTAACTTCAAATTTAAAAATGGTGCAAAAACTTTTCATGTTTCTTTGTTGTTAAAATTCTTTTCTACATTACACTTGAGGTGCCTATAAAATAAGGCTCAAAGAAACTTGAGACAAAGAGAGTTGTGCAAGTCTGAGCATTTCTGGTGTATTTGTGAGCCTTTCTAATCAGTGTTCAACTTTCAAGGTCTAAATTAAGATTTTTTCGAGACAGGTCCTAATTAGTTGGACATTGCTTCTAAAAACAACACTTTTGAGAAAAAAGGAAACAACACAATGCGATTTTGAGTTCATATCAAAGTTCAAATAATGCTTTTTTCACTCATTATATATCAAGGATTTAACATGTTAAAAATGAGACTTCCATCACATTTGGATTGGTTTTTTAATAAATTAGTTTAGAAGAGCATGGATTTAAACAGCAAAGATGCAAAGGCCAAGTTGAGGGATTTTTGCCTTCCAATTAATTTCCATTTGCCATAGCACATTCAACAGCTTTGCTCAATTTAAATGTTAGCATGCTTAGTCTTTAATTACTACTTTTTGGCTTACCACTGTAATTAATGATTTGAGTGACATGTATAAGCCTACAGTGTGCGATATATTTATAATCCTTTGGTAAAGCATTTATCCTTTATGACAAAGTATATGAAGTGTGCCAAAAATGAGACATTTTACAGCATGAATGAATACTTAGGTATTGGTACATTTGTGATGAAATAAAACTAAAATTAGTGGGGCAATGTTTAGACAATATGTTTGTAATCATTCAATACCCATATACTGTACTGAAACCATATCTCCATAGCAGATTTTATTGCAAAACATTTTACACTATTTTTTTTACTTTATTGTAGCACCATAAATATAGAGTTTGAGTTTTTTGTATATAGCCAGTCCACAACAAGGTGATCTCAGGCTTTCAGGCCCTCCATCAGGCCAGGGCGCCGGTAGCGGGGCTCAAACCCGCGACAGAAGGGTCCCTCAGATCTCAGGGCGGACTCGCAAGCCACTGTGCTACCGACGCCCCCCCCCCCATAAATATAGAATTGAGAAAGGTCTTTGTCAGATCAGTTTAGGATTTCTCTTAGCATTTTCTTAGCATTAAATTTGAAGAATATGAAAATTTAAGGGCTTTTTAGCCATTCAAAAGTGGAAATGTTCATCTTAATCTGTGTACATAGTCATCCTTATGACAAATCCCTTTATCTCACCAGCAAATTGATCTTTAATTTAAAGTAAAAAAAAATATGTCATAGTTTTGAAAGAAGTTCTAAACATAGCACCAACAGGGCTGAAAAAAGAAACGAGTATAGCCATACTGCATTTAGTGACTAACTCTACAAGCTAACTATGGGATTTATATTTCACTAAGAAGTATGCTATAGTTGTCAGTGCCAGATGTCCAGAAAGTTTTCATTTTTGAAACTAGAGTATGAGTATGGTGTTTGATCTTAAGTTGGAATCTTTATACTTTATGAACCAAATGTAACAAAATAAACAAGGTTGTTTTGATTCAAAAGAAAAAAAACAACTGAAGTAGTATTCCTCAAAGAGATGAAATCCTTATAACAGCTGCTTTTTTAAAACTTTTTGAAAAGCTGATTTAATAGATGGTTTACACTCTTGTTCTTCAGGCTTGTTTTTTTTTTTTTAAATATCCTAAATGTTCAGTTACAGGTACTCGTAATGTTTTGAAAAGGGTGAGAAATATTCAATACAAGCTTTGAAACTTAAAAATAATAAAAAGTGTGCTTTGAATGGAAGAAGCAACTGTAAATCTGTGCATTTTGAGCAAACCTTTTACGAGACAGTACATGTATTTACGAAGTAAAAATTCAGTCTATAAATATAATTTATTTTTAAAAAACTTTTGACTGAAAAATCAGTATGTGTACTCTTAATAAGTAAAGTTTAGGAGTATGTGTGCTCTTAATAACTTAAGTTCAGGTATAGATCACTATTTTGAGGGGGAAAAAAGACCCCAACAATACAGTGCAAACCTCACTATTTGAAGCGCCAAGCAATGGATCAAAATTTCAAATTATTAAAAGGAAGGAGGAAAATTAGGTCTAAGAACACCATTAATTATTACCTGGTGATTAATTATTGCCTTTACTGCTAGATCTAGATCAGACCTAGCATGACTGATTAAAGAGAGGTTTTTTAGCCGCTGGCAGTGTGTGGCTACTGATAGATTGCATGCTCGCTCTAGCTCTACATTCAGCACCCCAATCCCTTCCTCTCACCCTAGTTTAAATCCTCCCCTATCTCACTTGTTGTTAATGGCAGTCCTGGAGTATGCCAGCTTTGGTAAAACAGTGATCGACACTGTTTCAAGGGTATCAAGTAGAAAACAAGTTTTTCTTAATTGTGGCCATGTGAGCTTCGAATAATGAGAATCGATTTTCTTTGACTTCAAATAATGAGCTTGAACATAGCAAAGCCAAAGAAGAAAAAACTCAGATCTGAATACTTCACTTTATGAGGAATTGGAATAGTTAGACTTCGGCCTTTGAGGTTTCCACTGTATAAATAATTAGCTTCCTTTGCAAATCGTCTGAAGGAAGTTTTAATTTTGAAATATCCAATTTTTACAAAATTTAATGAAGTTTTAAGAAAAAAAGGCATATCTCAGGCTAAATAAAAAAAAAAAAAAATTTTAAAAAAGAGTGAACCCCACTTGTGAGCAGAAAATGCAACTGTCTCTAGTCAGAAACATTATGTGCCTCATTTACTCTGTCACACACGTGTTTTTCCAACAAGATTCAATTCAGTTTTTCTCATATACATATGTAGTAATGAACTCTCTTTTGATTCTTTGTGTAATCTATGGTGCTTGTGTCTTTGAATCAATATTTATTGTTGGTGCTTAGGTAACAATAATAATAATAATGCACTCCATCTACTCAATCCCTGTCTTGGTACTTTGCCAAAGAGAATAAAATAGGAAATATACTAGAGGCATTTTAGCAGGGCATAATAAATGATGAGACTTTTGTAACATGTATCATTCCATGCACCAATGATTTCAATGGTCTCAAAAGATTTCTACTTGACTGGAGTTTTTCCTGAATTTCAAACTAAAAGTTGAAGCCACTGATTTATTTAAATGAATGCATGCTGGCACAGGGTAACCTATTATATAACAGTATATTGGCACTATTGACTATCCATATGCCTGTGCACTAATTGAAGCCATTTTCTTTCAGTAAGGAGCCAGAACGAAGGAATGAAATGTTTCAATTTATAAGGATTACTTCTCTACCACTGATCTAATTAGCATTTTCTTCCCATTAGCTCCTTGCTTTGACTTTATTTTTGTGGTAACATTTTACTGCTTTTTTTTCAGTTTTATGTATCCATTAATTTGTTTTGATTTGACTTGGTTTTTTTAAAAGTATTTTCATTTGTTTTTGTTTTTGTTTTACTTTTTCCTCCCACATCAGATGTAAATCAAAAAAAGGAGGAGCAAGAGAAAACTGAGAATGAAGAAGATGATAAAAATGAAAGTACAGCCTAAAGACAACCGTATCAAGACAAAAGGACTTGCAAAATGAAGAGAAGATAGCAAGACATGACATATTCTCTTACTGAGACATTGCAAAACGCTTTTTAGTCCAGATATCACACAGAAACTATTATAAAAATGTTCACTAATATTATCATCCTAATTTAATAACTATGCTTAAGTCCCTTGTTTAGCCAATAAATCAGCAGAGTGAGAAATAATGTGCAACTGTAAGTCAAAATCATCCTCTGCTTTTTGCTTTAATGTTAATTAAGGGACTATCTATATAGGAAAAGAGAAAAAAATATCTCGAATATTTTAAAATTAAGACTGAATAACCTTTGCCTTAATTGTTTCTTTTCAAATTTCATATTTTTGTTTGAAAGCCTGATATTTACGCAAGTTAAATAATTTTTACAAAATTTATGCACTCTCCTGAAATGAATTGCAACATGTTTTGTTTTTTAACTCAATAAAAATTATCTTTTCTGAATTAATGAATACACTTGCATGGGAACAAGCAAAAATCCCTTTTAATTAATCTAAATTTTTTGTTTGATTTTAGAAAAAACTACAGCAGTTTGACTTTTCTTCTTCTCTTTTTTTTTGTGTGTGTGAGGTTTAGCATTTGAAGTGGAAAAAAAATTTTACACATAGCAATGTGAAAAAATCTTCATTTTTGGGTATTTCCTGTGACTAAAAATTGCGATTTTTTCTTTCTAATAATTCAGCTTATAAAGGACTTATGGTAATAAAATTTAGCAATGCTTACGTGATCAAACTTTTTTATGGCAAAAAATTTGATTGTCAAAAAAGAACCTGTCTTTACAAATTCCAAATAAAGTATTCATTACTGAAAAAAAGCAAAGATCTATTGTATCATATTCATACTATCACATAAAACTAGTTCATTCAATCAGAAATATCGATTTAAAATTATACATCCATTTTTTTTTTTCCATGATTAGGTATGCTTTCAAAGCAATGTGTTAGGTGGAGAAATTAAGATTTTTACATTTGTTCAAACTAAAGCTTGTATGTAAATGAGTCTTTGGATTTTGCAAAATTTCTAAATTATTGATGCAGAATTTTTGTTTCCTATAACAGGATCTGTCGTTGTACTATGTTGAGCATCAATTATTAATTCACTTGCAGAAATTTTCATGAAATGCACATACATGCATGGTTTAGACAAAAAAAATAAGAAAATGAAATAACAAACACGACATCAAATCATTATGTACATTTATAGAGTGGATGAAGTTAATGTTACAACATACTAGAAGCTTGGCTGCTGAACATAGCAGACTCGGCCATGTCAATTCTGTCTTGAAAGTCTTGTTCAGATAACTGTCCTTTCAATTTCAGACCTTTTAAATGAATTCTCATAAACACTTGCAGGCCTTGCCTAAGGGCCTTGAGCTTGGGGAAAGGTGCAATACGCTCAAAGATCTCAACCACAGTCTTGCTTTGGGAACAAGCTACCACATCGCACAGAACTTGTGCTAAGAAGCGAATCATCTTTTTGCCCTCCATGCCAAAGTCCACAACCTGTAAAATAAAAAGATAAGCTACTGAATATTTCACCATACTTTAACAAAAGTTTATGAGTTCTTTTAAAGAGGAAATTGCTGTAAAGTCCAAGGCTTATCTGAAGTCAGCTATTAACTCTGTTATCTTCTTGATCCCTCCCTAACTCACACTCACTTCCTTTCTACATGCTTTTTAAAGGACTGTGTACACTTATAATCATCATTTTTTTTCCTTTAAATTTTGTCTGAGTGTATGACAATTAGTATGGATTACATAATGAGCATTCTCTACTAAATTTTATTATTTTTTTATTTTACTAAATATATGAAAAATGTTAATATGACAAGGACAAAGCTCATATGAACCTGGAATTCAATTTCTAAAATTCAAACTTTTCACCAGAATAAAAAAAAGAATAATGTTAATGTAACCTCTACATGCCACAGTGTGGTACTAATGGTAACAAAATAATACACATCTTTTGTGGGCATCTTTTTATAAACTGTAAATGTGTCAGCTTTTTATAATATTTGGTTGAGACACAAGTACTAAATAGTGTGTTTACCTTGAAGATTGACAAAGAAAGAGACTTGCTTAGCAGCAGATGAGATAGAAATCTGGCCAGCTTGGACCTGTTTTCTTTATCTAGCTTCTCTATTTCTTTGAATTTATCCCACATGCTGAACTGCACTGTTATCTGTGGGCAAAAAAAAATTGCATTGTGAGATAAAAAGGAATAGATTTATTTTAAATTTTCAAAGGAGCAAATCTCATATTCAAAAAATCAATTTTAACCTACACTAATTTAGTCATTACAAATTGTATATGTTTGTCAATAACAAATTCCTAATAACAATAAAGAAAGGAATTGCTGTACCCTTGAAAGCAACCAGGAAATGGGCGGTACAGAAACCAGAAGAAAAAAAAAACAATGAAAACTATAAACTCAACAGTTATTTCTTCCTTATTTTCATTTATTTTATTGTTTATAATAAACCAAGTACTGAGTTACAACTCAAGCAATAGAATATTCAAGGTTCAACCCACCATAAATCTTCGGTCAAAATTGCAGAATTTTTGGGCGAGGAAAGCATAAAATGGATTGTATTCCTTTTCATGCAAGCAACAATGCAATATGACATGCATGATTTCTCGCTCTTGAGTGCGATTCAATCCCAATCTCAGCAATCGTGCAAATGCATCCTCAAAATCCTGGTAAATGGGTGAAATATAAAAATTTTTCAGAAAGAAGAATTCACTGATTAAGAAGGAAAGAGGAAAAATATATGTCCAGCAAAACAGGCACTTTATACATTCTACAGTCCAGCATGTATTTCTTGAGATGATTTATGAAAACTGATGAGTTTGACGATAATGGGTTTGAATTTTAATAACAGATTCACTAAATAAAATAATATAAATGCAGTTACTACTCTTAATTATTGAAACATGGATGTTTTCACTCTTCTTTAACAAAGTAAAGTTTTTTTGTCATATTTTTTTTTAAAATCTTTTCATTCGCAATACCTCCATAAAAGTTCTTCCTGAAAACTGGAGCTCTTTCTAAAAGTTCCAGAGAAGTCAAATATTTCTGTACAGACAATGCTTTATCAAAGGTATTTTTATGCTAAAAATATAATTTCCTGAAAGAAAAATGGATATTTTATAGTCTATATTTAATGTAAAAAAATTAACTTTTTACCTATATATCACCAGTATACTGCAGATGTTGCTTTTACATCTAAATTCAACATTGCGAGTATATTGTAGATCTAAAAAGATCCTAAGACCAGATAGGAAAATGCTCAATACAGCAGCAAGAGAGTTAAGTTTCAATGTGTGAGAGAGTAAAGTAAAAATAAAAAAAAAAAAAAAAAAAATTTCAAACAGCCTCAGGATCAAGATCTAGATCTTACTCTTCTGCCAAATCTATAACCTCACCATCTTTAAAATATGTGGCCCACTTACAATCTGATGTGACAAAATCATCATGATAAGTGTTTTCTAACTCTTCATTTACTTAGAATAGAAGTTTTAAAAAGTATACCAATTCTGCACTCCAAGAAAAAAATAAGTTTAAGGATCTTGAGGGTGTAATAGTGGTTGAAGAAAGTGAAATTAATATAATAAAAGAATCCAAGCATCAACTCAAACTTATTTCAACAAATTTGAACAACACAAAGTATGCGCATTAAGTTTCCCTCTCGTCACAAATCACTTTGCCCATTCAGTTTTAACTCACTGGAGATTGGGGGATCGGTTAAGCCTACATATGCTGAAATGTGGGGGTTTCAGGGGGATTTTCAAAAAATCGTAGGGCTTGCAATATTTAGACACTGCCATGGATATTTCACACTTACATATTCAAACAACCATTGTTTTAACAAAACAACAAGCATGCTTTTCTATATAATGCTATTTTTTTAAATGATTTTTCAAAATTGGGGCAATTTGTTCCTTTTTCTAAAACTTTTTCTAAAGGTTAGATCTAGATTTTATACAACTAAATCTAGGTCTAGATTTGGCAACTTCATCGCTTTCTGAGTCTGATTCAATTGTTTTTTTTCTTTTGGGATCATATTCTGGATCATTTGGATTGGAATATTCACTTTATAAATCTTAATTTTCTTCAAAAGTTTCAAACACGTTAGTTCTACTGCGAGGTGTAGACATAGACATAGTGATCACAAAATCTAATTATAGACCTAGCTATGAGTATAGGGTCATATTGGTTTTGGTTTCATAACTTAAAAAGTTCTACCCCTTCATCCACCAAACTTTGCAGAGAACGAAACAAAAGGACAATGAACGTTGACAACGCTTCCCAAGAATGTATCAAGCATAGGCCAGAAGAGAAAAAAATCGTAAGGACAGTCTTGATACTGTTTCGGGATAAGTACACAGAGGTCAATGACCGGTCACGAGGCATACTCGGGATCCGTCGTCAGTGACTAAAGGGGTCTAAGTGAACACTGCTTCTCATAAGTAGTAACATAAATCACTCCATTTTTATTAATTTAATTTACATGAAGAACAAATGGCACAACAGCGTAGTGACTTTCCAAGATCTACAAATTACTAACATTTATCTCTCAACAATCTCATTAACAAGCTCTCTAACATCTTTTTATACCAACCACCTACAGCTTTCTGAAAATGCTAGTTATACTAATAAGGTCAACATTATGCAAACAATTCATGCCAGAAAACACTAAAAGTTACTATCTAATGTAAACAAGGTTAGCTAAAAATATTGACCACAAAAATAATCTTATGTATCTCCTTCATAACATCTGGTCCCTAAGCTATAATCTAACAGCTTCCTGTAAATAAAACTTTAGCACTTTCCGAAACCTTCTAGGCATATCTAGATCTACAAAAGGTAAACAAAGCTAAAAATAATAATTGCACTTTAACTAAAATAGGCTGTGGCTGATTTAGAGTAGAATTGAACATTACAAGTAAACAAGAATAGAAAAAAAAAAGACCAACCAATCAGAGACTAGATCTATACTCACTAGGTTTTATCTATAAAAATTGTATTTGAAATTTTATATAATAAAGCCTCAAGGCAAAACATTTGTACATGTACTCTAAGTTGATAAAATTTTGAAAGTTTGAGCTGCTGGTTGTTTTCTTTTACTAAATTAATTTGACTTGACAACATAATTTTTCACTAATTCCGTCACTTCCCTGATCCCCAAACTTATAACTCTAAGTTTAGAGATTTAAACTTCAAACACAACTTAAATCCAACAGCTCACTTTTTATTGGAAACAAGAGAAAAAGGAAGAAGTCCTCTTCTTTTAAAGAGCTATAACCATTCCTGATTCAACATATAAAAATTATTGTGCTATATTTACATCACTAATGCATCTTCTCAACCATCTGTATGACTGTGAACTTCAGTTTTAATGCAGTTACGGTATATGGGCAAGTTTCAAGTGAAACGGTGACAGAGAGAGGAGGAAAAAAATTAAAGGATTTTATTGAAAATACCTTCATTTCTATGGATGTTGGGCGACTTTTCAAACCTGGTAGTGAAATCTTGAGTGAGTTTATCTGTGTCTGAGTTTGTGTCTAAGAATGAAGATTACAAGGAACTTGTGATAAAATACCAATGGCTTTGAACACATTAAACAGTGCTGTTTAAGTGAATTTTGTGTTGCCATGCCCACCAATTTGGCTTGGTGATAGTAACTGGGACTGAATGAAACTTGTATGCGCTAACAGATTTGGCTCTGTCCACTATCACTCTGCCTCACAGGTTGGTTTGTTAAGTTGTCCACCACTCATATTTTAAGGTTGTGGTCAACAGGGACTGAGAGCAGGAGGGAAGGTTAGGTGTATATTTTACCAATTGGAAGATCATTCGACACTGGCAGCTTGATTTTAAAATCAATATTGCTACTGAAGGTGGATGGGGAAAAGTGCATAGTGAGCAATGGTGTGGGACCACAAAATGTTGACAGTGTCTATCATAGAATGAGATTTGAATGATGCTATTTAAACAACATATGCTATTTTAGTGGTAGCCTGCTAAATTTCTTGTCAAAGCGAGACTGTTTTTTGGTAAGTAAAGAGTAATAGTTCCAACAAATTGGTGTTAGCAGTATTAAAGAGTTCAACAATAAAGTAGAAGTTAGGAAAGGCACATAGAAGGGCCTGGCACAGGAAACCAAAGTAGTTTGACATATTTCCAATTTCCAGGTATCATGCGTTTAACTATTTATGCCCTCAACTTGTTAGCTTTTGCCAAATAAGAAAAAAATATCAGCAAAGGATATACAAATGTACAGGATGAAGTTTGAACTGAAATTACCTCACTAGATCCCAGGATGAAAAAGATATGTTTGCGAATGTCAGTATTCATTCCTTGCTTCTTCGCAAGTTTCAGCATCCGTGTACTTACAGTTCCCACAACAGAGGTTTCTGTGCGAGATTTAGCTTCTGAAAATAATGAACAGGTGAAGTTAATAAAAAAATTTTTTGTTAATATCTTTCACCTGAAGTTCAAGGATGTGATGTGCATTGAAGAAAAAATAATGAACAGGTGAAATTAATAAAAGAATTTTTTTTGTTAATATCTTTCACCTGAAGTTCAAGGATGTGCATTTAAGAAAAAGAAAGTGAGTTATCAAAATTTATAATTGTACCTTGTTTTCAAAATTTGATTACACAAAGTGTGTAGTAAATAAATCTAATTTTTTGAAATTTTGACAAATCATGTGTAGCAAATTGTTAACTCTGCAATAAATAATTAATTTAACACAAATTCAAATGTGTCATGGATCATATTTCACATATTATTCACAATTTAACTTTTCTACCACTCATTTTTCAAAAACTTTGTACTAGCAAAAACTGAAGAGAGCCATGCAGAGAGTGCTGCCTACTAACTATCAAACTTTTGTGCTACTCCTTTTTTGAAAACTTTGTAGCAGTAAAAACTGAAGAGAGCCATGCCCAGTGTGTTGCTAGATAAAACCATTTTAAACTTATTTATAAAGTATTTGAAAGAAAGAAAAATTGCTTTAATTTCATTTTCCTCAAAACTGTAATTTGCAACATTTGTCCTGTATCAAAATATTCTTCTACATTTTTTAAGTTATATTGCAGATATATTATACACATATTACATGTTTATAACATTCTGAATCAAGTTTTTTCACTGTAAAATGCATTTTTTTTCTTGTAAATAAATTAATAAGAAAGCCAGATAGAAAAAAAATTGTTGAAACTTGCTATTTGACTTTCTTAAGTTAAAAAAAAAAGTTAGAAAGAGAAGGATGATTTGATCACTAGATTGCCATTATTGAAGCAGAGCCAAAAAAGGATGACACCAGATACAAGAAAAATGTGCCATCAATTCGATTAGTTAAAAAAAGAGGGAGCTTTCTCAGATAACCTATTTTACATTACAAAAAAATTTAAGTGAAGATTAGTTAAGATTGAATTTACCATGAGGACATTATAATGAAAAAGAAAAAGAAAGGCCCGTTGACACTATTTTTCACCTGTGGCATTTTCCACTGGATTATTCCTTCCTTCCCAAGCTGAGCCTATTATCCACCAACGGCCAACCTGGTCAGCTTTTAGCAGATCTTCCAAGCCAATGTTAAGTTGATCCTCTCCTAATCCTTGACCTGGTTTTGATGAAAAGACAAAAATAGACAACCTTTTGAAAAAGAAAAATAATTCAAAGAGACTGCATAATAGGATTGTGAGAATTTTACATTTAAATGTAACTCAATAAAGACATATTAAAAGTAAATTGTTTTTATGGAACTATGAGCCTGAAAAATTTGGTTCACTGTTTTGGACCATCATCACAACATTTAGAAAAAAAAATTTTTTTTTGCTTCTACTGATCATGAAAAAAATTATGTTAGCAAAAATCAGAAGCAGGTTATCACTGAATGTTAGACAGAGTTTGATAGATGTTTGATATAAAAAGAGATGGAGGAAGATTAACCATATCAACATACACAGCCTATTACAATATATATTCAACTTAATTCTTAATTCTAGGACTCATCGATCATGTAACATAAATAAAAAAAAATTTTAAAAAAGGGTTTCTAAAAAAACAATATGCTGTTAAATAATTTCAAAATTATTTTAGTGTTTCAGTAATTGCTAAAATAGTCAATTACTGATTGACACAGCTCTGTAGTTATTGAGACATGAAAAATAATCACGGAAATAAAAAGTAATTAATCTTCAATTTGTCTTAGGAAAATGATGCTCAGCATTGTTACCAAAAAATTTAATTTAAAAAGAAATTTATATTTTACTAAAGTCACAATGCAATGTGAACAAAATCAATGGTTAAAGTTCAATGAGAACACGGTTTTAATAACTTTCTTTTTTTTCAGTGACACTATTACATCCATACATTTAAATGTAAAAACATCAAATTCCTTAATTTATCCAAGTTGTAAAATCATTATCTATTTTAAAAGAAAATACCTCGAATGAAATTCTTAGTGATTTTCTTTAAATGTTCAATATGACTTGGGTCATAGCTGGGAATCTTATGCATGTTGTTGTTTCGAACTGCCATAAGAATGTCAAGCATGAAACGTATTCTGGACTGTAAAGCTTCTCCACTTGACATTTCTGCTTTTTTGGCTTTGGTCTGAATGTCTAAAATAACTTGCTTTAACTTCGTGGGGTCATCTTTCCTGAGACTAAATCCAACAGCTGTTCAGAAGAGGAAAAGGAAAATCCAAGATTAACAGCCAAGAAAAAAAATTTGGATTCACAAAATTTACAAACTGAAAAATGTTGATTGAAAAAAAAAAATTCTTCATTGAGATCTAGTTTGTTTGTATCTTAATAGTTTGCTCATCACTTGATGATCTCATAGTTGTTTTTTTTTGGCCCTCATACTTTGAAAAGAAAACAGAATGTCTTTGCAGACTTATTGGTGAGTTTGATCAGTCTTGCCCCATAAACACCAAGAGTAAATTTATTTACACAAAGAAAAAAATGTGCATTTGTAAAATCATATAATCATAAGAACAAATTATGAACAATTGTGGAAAAAAACATTTTTGAAGCAGATTTCAATATTTGTTCTTTCCTTCAATAATGGAATTGACTTTATACAAATTCCTTTACAATTTTCAAAAGTACTAATGTAATTTTTTATCATGTTCTTTATTAAAAAAAAAAAAAAAAAAAAAAAAAAAAAAAA
>BLXT01005777.1:1353864-1368426 GCA_019648995.1 Plakobranchus ocellatus
AAAAAAAAAAGAAAATCAAAAGCTAAAAAAAAACAAACAAAAAAATTGAGTCAATAATTATGAAATCTCAAAGAAGACTTTAAAGCAAAATGAATGGTAAATGGGAATTTCATAAACTATAAAAACAGACTGATTTTTACTTTTAAGCATCAGCAGCAATAACTCAATATCTCTGTCCATGAAAGATGCAATAAACTTTTCCATGATATCAAATATGATTCTTGAATGCACCATCTGTAGAAAAAAATATCAAATATCAGATCTCATAGCAAGCCCTGTTCATTTTCTATTACGTTCCTCTGCTATAATTTGACAATTGGATACAAAAAAAAACAAAAAGCAGACAACTCAATAAAAAGCAAAAGCTGATGACTTTCTGATTGCATTTTACTTTATACTATTCGCTGTCCATAAATTTTCAGGTAGACAGATTCAAGCTTTGGAAGCACTCTTTTCTATGTACCTGAGTCTCAGCATTATATTGTTGGCTTCCCTTTGCCGAATCATTGATCAATTTTTAATTTTAAAAAATGGCATCAAATTTATCATTTGACTTTAGAAGATTAAATGTTCCCATTTATACATGCATAAAAAGCAAGGGCATATCTTGACTAAAACTTTATTACTTATTTTCCTCTAAGCCAAAGTTTAAAATTTTTCAAGGTTGGAATTGTAACAACTTGTTTATAAGCATACAGTGCATTCCTCCATTTGATCACCATGTTAGATAAAGTATGATAAATTAAATTTTAGGTTATTTCTCTTTTCATTGTCCTTCTCTTGTATGAATGGACCCAAATAAATTGTATCAAAAGTGATAACACCTAGATAAGTATAAATAAATTTAACAAATATTTAGTTCCGTTGCAGAGTTAAAAAAAAAAAAAAAAAAAAAAAAAGCAGTATCTAAGAAAATAATACTAAAACATGAACACAAATAGTAAACAAAAATGTCTATTACAGCAAGCCTACCTTAAAGTTGTAAATATTTGAAATAAGCAGTATGACATTCTCCATTGTTTTCCCCATTCCATATTCTGATTCCAGCAAATTTTTGTCAAATTGCTTCACCATGTCTTGAAGGAAAAAAGCACCTGTTCGAAAAAAAAAAATGTAAATTAAATATTTTAATTGAGATAGAAACATCCATGTGATATTCAAAATGTGATAACTGAGCCATATCTAATATAAGACAAGATGCTAGCATCAAAAGTAAATTGAACTCAATTTATTTTGAATGGAAAAGAGAGAAAAGCTCATCTTGTGTTGTATGACAACATAATAAAAAAAAAAACAAATAAAAAAGCTGACAAAACTGGTGGCTTTGAAGGAAATAATCATGTATGCTTAAGATTTTACTTTGATTTATATGCTTGTTGTCATAAGACCAACTCTTATTTTTATTTCATAATGACGTTACTCTCCCATCTCTCAATAGAAGCAAAATTCACCAATAGAGGATGTCTATGAATCAAGACATAGGATATTATACATGATGCTTTCACAAGATTGAATATTTTGTACTATTTTTAACAGGCATGTAGTCTCTCACAAGAGGTTTCAAATTTTTATGTGAAGTAAAACTGAGAAGAAAACTCAGTGTAAAAGGAAAGAAAAATGTAAATCTTAGTCAACAACATGATGAAAACTGAATATATTTCATATTGATAGTACTGTTCATTGCTGCGTGTACAATCAGAACCATGAGGAACTTTTGGAAAGACATAATAATACATAGCTGTGAAAAGACTGTCATCTTTCTCTCACTCAGTTTCTTGGTATCTGAAAAACCAATATGGAGCTGCCCAATTGATGAATTTAGCTTCATTAATTTCTGGCCCTCATTCAACAAACTGGCAGTAGTGATTACACTTACAGCAAAGAAGATGCCTGGCTGTCTTTATTCAAATTCAGTGGTCCTAAAAGCAAATAAGGCTAACATGCTTTTGCTAATTTCAGAACCAGAGAGTCCACTGTAAATGTTCCATGCCCGAAAATACTTTAAAAGCTGCCATATTAACAACATATGTAAATAGTTATTTACAAATAATCGACATCATGTCACAAAGATACAAGTCAATTTGAGTGATCTTTTTTAGGCACGGTACCAGCATTTTTTATTCCATTTCATTACTATAGTGATATGGTCCTCATTCAAGTAGTTCATTACTGAAATTAGGTTGCTTGGCAGATTTGCAGCAACATCTGTCTTTGCTATTTTCCTTCAACTTTTTAAATATGCTGTTCTTGCAATATTTTTTAATATTTTTTCTTTTGAACCAAGGATTACTGAACTCAGAAACTGCATAAGTGAAATCCTGCTTTGCTAGAAAGGGCGATATGTTTTAGCAAATGCAAAATAAAGACATAGACCTAGAACTATGGATTGTAAAGTATGCCTTTATAAAGACTCAATATTAGGATTATTAGGCCACTTTTTAAAAGAATTTACTAGATCTAGTGACTAAAAAAAGGATCAAAATACCTGTGAGGATAGATCAAAGTACAGAGGCTATGGCACTCAATAATTGAAGAAAACAAAAGTGAGTGAGTGAGAAAGAGAGAGAGAGATCTAGAGTACCACAGGGAGCGATGAGCAAAATAGCAGCTTGCTTTAAGAACCTTTACATCATAAATCATAATTTAAGAAAAAGTAGCAGCAGAAGTAGTAGTGGTAGTGGCATTAGTAGTAATTATAATAGTGGTAGTAGTAGTAGTAGTAGAAGTAGCAGTAGTAGTAGCAGCAGGAGCATCAGCATCAGCAGCAGTAGTAGTAGTAGCAGCAGCAGCAGCCTGCTTTAAGAATCTTTACATCATAAATCATAATTTAAGAAAAAGTAGCAGCAGAAGCAGTAGTGGTAGTGGCATTAGTAGTAATTATAATAGTGGTAGTGGTAGTAGTAGTAGTAGTAGTAGTAGAAGTAGCAGTAGTAGTAGCGGCAGGAGCATCAGCATCAGCAGCAGTAGTAGTAGTATCAGCAGCAGCAGCAGTGAGGGTATTATTTTACATGTAGTGGTAGTGCTGAATGAAAACACACAGATGAATGTAGTAAAAAAGGAAACTGCACATAGAATGGCTAAATGAGATCTACAAAGGTTTTCAATGATATGGCTTAAACCGTTTTGTTACTGATAACCCATGGGCATCTTTTAGCTTGGATCTTTATCTCTAATATTATGAGGCTCATTTATTTGCCATATGCAAACTCCATATGCAAAGTTTAGTAATTATAAAAAAAAAAAATCAACAATCTCATTGCCTTTTAATCAGACATGTAGGCCTATTGTAAAAAAAAAATAATAGTAATGGGGATCACACATTTGTCAACATTCTGACAAATTGTGCACCTGCTATATTTTCAAGTGGCTGTTTGTCAGGTCAGCAAAAAAAGGCATTTTATCTTTCAAAAAAAAAAAAAAAACCCAAAAAATAAAAATTTAATGTATATCCTTCAGTTTTGGCAAGGCGCTAGTTTCAATGTAGGAAGATATGAAGATGGAATATTGAAAATGCTTAAGATGATGATATGGTGGATGTGCCGCGTGCTTCAGTTATTTGTGTGGGGCCTATCCACAAAAATTGAAAAAAAAAATGAATAAATGAATAAAACTTCAATGGCTATGCAATAAAAATTGTACGCAAAGGAAGAGCATTTATCCATTTCTGCTTCTCTAGCTCGTCAATGGCATCTTGGTAATACACGACATTAATTAGATTGGCTATATTTATGAGGCATTTTGTTAATAATTGTTAATAGGCACATGTTTCGAAACAAAACAGCCTTTGATGGCTCCATAGACATGTTCGAAATGGGGTGTAGAATTCAACCATACTTTGAGCTCCCTTGCATTTTAAACATCATGATGAATATCAAATTTCTAGATCTAAATAGAGATTTAGATCTAGTTGTAATCTAAACCATAGTTCTACAGCACAAGCTATTAAGTGCAGTGAGGGCACACAGACTGGCCATTAAAATCGCAGATTGTAATCTTAAACTCCATTTAACTAACATTACTTCACTAAATGTCAAGCAAAAACTAACTTTGTTAATAATGTCAACAACTGACTAGAAGTGGAAAATAATCCATAGAACATATGCTAACTAATTAATATCACATACATGACATTCTCTATCACTTTCATTTTGAAACAAAAATGACCAATTTACCGATTCAATAATGAACATCCTATTTTAAAAAAATAGTGCAAGATTTGTTTGCTTCTTGTTTCATAAGTTGATATACGAAAAGCTCAATTAAAGCTAATTAAATTCAAAACATGATTATTATATTGGTTCCATTATGAACTTGTTTTATATCTCCTATATTTCTTGCGATATTTAAGCGGAGTAGACAATAGGGATTTTACTTATGCTGTTCCTGAGTTCAGCAGTCCTTGTTTTGGACATAAAATAGGAATGGTAGCTGTTGTTTTTTTTTCCCCTCTTCTTTATGATCCAGCATGAGATTGCAAAACAAAATTCTTATCAGAAAGTCTAACTGCTTTTTCTCATGATAAAAAGGAGGAGGCGTCAGTGGCACAGTGGCTTGTGAATCCGCCCTGAGATCTGCAGGGACCCTTATGCCGCGGGTTCAAGCCCTGCCATCAGCTCCTTTGGCCTGACGGAGGGCCTAAAAGCATGAGATCACCTTGCTATGGACCGGCTATATTCAAAAACCCTCTCATGAAAAAAATGCTCAGTTGACTGCCTTGTTGCATAATACTCCTCCTCTAGTATTGGATCGCATGGGTGTTGCCAATAAGCTCATTCGCTGCTTGGTTGATCTCATATCGTCCCAAATATTTTTGATAATCACAAGTGGATTGATGTAATTTTTAGATTAACAAAATATTCTTTTTTTTTTCCTATATGTCTGAGCCTTACCAACTTCTGATCCAACATTCCCATGTAAGATAGCCATTAGCATGACCATTTCAGATACAAGCCTTTCAGGACTCAGGACCGGGCTGATAAGAGCCTCTGAGATCAGAGCTGTCAAGGTCTCATTCACATCAGCACGACTATTGTCCAAGTAAAGGCTTTCCACTTGTGAGCTTAAGACTTGAATTGTCCCTTCACTGACTCTATTCAATAAAAAAAATTATTAAAATTACAAACATGTCTTCCACAGTAAAAAGTGATGTTAATGTTGTAAAGAATTTGTAATATTTCCAACCCAAGAACACAATTCAATTCTTTCTAAAAAGAGAAAAGTTTCTCTCAATGCATGGCATTATGGTAAAATAGTTTTGGCAATTTATTTCTTCGGCCATCTCTGCAAAGCTTAAATACTTCCTGATATTCAAAATAATAAAGATAAGAATTAAAAGGAAAACTTTATAAATACAATCTCATTTGGTCATCATTCAAGTTAATAAAAAAAAAAAAAAAAACTTAAACATTAATTTATAATTAGCAGGCACAGAGTGTTTACTTATAAACATAAAAAAGTGAGTCACAGACAAACCCCACATCTTTAATACCCACAAAAAATAATGAAATTCTAATTTTGCACAACGTTAACTCTGTCAAATGATATATTTTAAAACATAACCTTGTTTTATTTATTTATTTAGACAAAATAAAATTGCAAAATCTATTAAGCATCCAGTCTGAATAAAAAGAAATACTTGTTTATAAGGCCTTTCAGCTTCTTGCGAAGAGCTTCATTGTGGCCTCCTGCCATCAGAGCACGCTTTGCTGGAGGCACATAGGCTCCACTTTTTGTGGCTGGAATTATATTTCCTTTGGCATCTCTCAAACGACCATAAATGTCTTCTTTTAACTGTGATTGCTCTTCCTCATCAAGTTTTCTCTTTTTAGACATCTTTTGCATCCCAGCCTCTTTACTGGAGTCAATTTGTCCCATGCTTGCACCATTGCCTTTTTCCTCTCCACCATCTTCACTACTGAGAGATTCAACATCAACATCAGACTCCAGCTTTTCTTCCTCAGTTAAGCTTTCTTCATCTTCATGATCAAGTCTTCTTTCGGAAAACATAACAGTTCGTTTTTCATTCCTTTGGGTAACTTTTGCACTTTTCAATATCGATTTTCCAGCTTTGGCTGATGGATCAAACTTTTTCTCCACCTTGTCATCTTCACTAGTCTCAGAGTCTGTTTATGAAAAGAAAAAAAAAGGGGGGGGGGGGGGGGGGCATGTGAAATGTTAATCATAATATATTTGAGAGCAATCTCTCTGTAGAGAAACTATAAATAAATATCAAGATCATGTTTTATTTTTTTTATTGGTTCCTTCTGCTAATAATCAGCTCTAAATGTTTCCTAAACAATTACACTGTTAGCCCCTTTTGCTGATAATCAACTCTGACATTTCCTAAACAATTATTCTATGGTCCCGTCTACTAATCATCAGCTCTGATGTTTACTAAACAATTAAGTTTGAATTATAATTAATGTTTATTAATGCTAGACATCTTACGGCTTTGAGCAATGCTCAAAGGCATGATAAGCCTTCATAGCTCTAGACCTACTTCTTGTTGAGGCTGAGTTTTAGAGAATATCACAAACAGAAAACGTTTAATAATGATATCATTTGAATTACTAGAATAATGTCAGTCAAGCAGTAGATTTGGAGAAAAATTAAGAAATTCTGTATGGCCTATCTAGAAAAAAAATTTGTGATTGAATTATCACTTTAAATATTTCTGCATCCTTATGACTGAGTGAAGGAATAGAGTAGAGAAAAAAAAATTGTAGTGTAGATAGCTGCATTAAACTAACATTGGTAATTAAGAGCTAGCATTCAGTGATTCATACCTGTTTGTTCATCTTCACCAAGCAGCTCCTCTAAATCTGATCCAATCTCAGAACTGTCATCATCACTCTGTTGAAGATCTGGGGCAATATCTTGAAATGTTTTTATCTTCTCTGAATCAGTAGCATCAATTATATCTAGTCGTTTTAGTCAAGACAAAAACTCAAATTTTCATAAAGTATACATTGGCTAGCATTAAAAAAATCACACCATAAACTTGGTATATATATCTGTAGATCTGTAGGTATAAAATGCAAAAGAATCTTCCATTAAATAGTATTTACATTTCATGAGGATACTGTGGTGTACAAACCCTATCATGTTCCAACAAAAATCATTATCTGATACAAAAATTGTGAATAATACCAAAGCATTTAGATTACTAAATGAAATTTGGAATATATGTTGATTTAAGTTTTGTGAAAATAAGGATACAGTCCAAACCATCACTGGCAAATGATGAAGGAAGATTTGTTTTTCCTTTCTTTTTGCGGAAATTGAGATTTTTTTCCAACTGCCTCAGCTCTTTTTCATCGTTCTGGATGGCCAATCTTAATCCTTGTAGTCGAGTATCTTCTACCTGATAAATTAATGTATAATACAGTTTAATTAGTTGTACCTATGTATAACTTACAATTAAAATAGTTGCTTTTACTTTGCTTTAGCCATAATTTATTTCAAGCCAAGTTAAACAAAACCACCTAGCACTAGGTCTAGTATAATTTTTTTATATTCAGTGTTGAGTTTATTCGTCATTTTCCAGCCACAAAAGTTTAAAAAATATATTTTACTATTGTCATAAAAAACAAAATATTCATACTGATACAGAAATAAGCAGTTCATATAATGTTTCAATTTAGTGCACAGTACATCAAGATATTTATGAATATATATATATATATGCAATTATTAATATGTACAAGATTTACCTTCTTCTTATCCTCTATTTTTGTTTCTTTTTTCTTGGATTTCTTGGCTTTTAAACGCTCAGCCTTCTCTTGCTCACATTTAGCCTTATATGCTGTGTTGATGGTCCTTAAAGTCTTGACTTGACTCTAAAATTCATAAAAGGATATAATAATTTATTTTAGGCCACTTTACTTTTGGGGATTGAGGATGTGACATTTTGCTCTTTTTTTATATTTGTTAGATTCACTTCATAGTTCATTATTTTTTAATCCCTTGCAATTTTTACGGCATACAATTGGATGAAAGTTTGAAACAAGATTTTGAAATCTCAATAGTGAAAATCTTGTGGTCAATGGAAATGTAGTATGCAGTGACATTGTGAATATCTAACCATCATATATACTCTAAACACATGTAGTTTTAGATCTTTTCATAACACTTATCAAACTGTTCCTAAAGATGCCATTGAATTTTCCTGCAAAATGATTTTAACAGATTTCAATCATAAGATGTATTAAAAAGTAAATAATACACATGTAAAAGGAGAAACTAGTCAGGTTAAACATGGACCTCGAGGATTACTTATAAAGAGTAAAATATAAGAGTAAAACAAGTATACAAATACCACACTCTCAGAAACATATTTATAAAATAAGTTTAAGGATTTTGAAGATGCAATGGTGGTTGAAGGAAATGAAATAAATACAGTAAAAGAATACAACCACCAACTTAAATTTATAAGAGCAAATTAAACAACACGGAGAATATAAATAATATTTCACCCTTCAGCTTAATCAAGTAAAAAAATGACAATCATAAAATAAATAAGATACCAAAGATATTCACTATACTTTTAAAATAACAAAGTATTGTATTGATACAATACTTTGCTATTTGTAAAGTTTAAATTGTTTCTTTCTTTACTTTTCTGCTCAACTAGATCTTATTCAATTATTTTTCTTTAATTGTATGCATATGTAGATGTATTTGCATGTACACATATAAATATAAATATACATTTTTTTTTCCCACACCTAATAAGAATGCTTTTCATTAACGGATTTTTCCATTTCTAGTAACAATCTTTAAACATTAAGCTTATATTTTATGTCATGATTCTTTGCTTAGTCGTCATTTTTTTACTAGATAAAGCCTAAAGGGCTAAATGTTACATGTACTCTATGTTGTTTCATTTGTTCTTATAAGTTTGAGTTGGTGATTGTATTCTTTCACTACATTTATAAATACATAGAAAGCCAGGGATGTAAAAGTGTTTTCATTTCTTTGCAAATCCAGCAAGCAATTATGAATTAAATAAAAATCTTTATCTATGCAACTGAACGATATGATTCACACCACAATAAAGATAATAAAAAATAACTTTACAAACTCTAAGTATAGAAAGCTAACTATGCATCTGAGATTATCAAGATTGAGACAGGTAATAAATAATAATGTAGACAGATCCCTGTAATTGCCTAAATTTTAAAAAAGGAATGACTGAAAGGTAAATAAAATGTCTGAAATTTGTTTGATAATCCCAACTGATAAATGTATTTCGTTTTTACTGCAACACATCTTTCCGTTTTATAGGTTTTTTTTTTGGTCCTCATACTCCTTTTTGTCTAAAGTATCTTTAGTCTTTTATTTTTAACCTCTTAACTTGTAAAATTTCTTTCCTTTTAGCTCCATTTCTTTCCCTTTATTTGAGCCTCTTGTCAAAACACAAGTAAGTCTAGATTGTTGCTTGCAAAATAAAAAAGATATCGCTTTACAACTGGAAAGTTATTTAAATTAATTATGGTTTCTGTCTTATAGCAACCCAAAAGAACAGCAGAGTATATGAGAGGGAAAAGTGAGCAATTGCTTGTAGAGGTAAAATTTCAAAAACAAAGAAAGAAAGCTGTATGAAACAAGACAGATACACTTTTATAAGCAAAATAGAAATGTAAAAAAAAAAAAAAGAAAAAATTTATGGTACTGTTGTTAGTGCAGTTGATTAATTTAGCTGATTACTCACAAAATCTCTGTGTGCAAATGCATTTCTCCTTGCCTTTTTCAATTTCCTCTCTTCTTTCCTTCTTTCTCTTCTATTTAAATTTTTTGGGCCTAATGCCTTCTTTTTGGAGAATCTATTCGACATCCTGTAACAATTTTCTGAGGACAAGAATTTGATTTGAAAACAAAACGAACAAACAAAAATGAAAAGATAAAAAATTTAACTTATGAAAAGACTGTTCATTATATAATGACCAAAAAAAAGGTCTCAATCCATTATTACCGTATTTTTTCTTTTAGATCATAAATTTTACAAAAATCTATTGAGTAAACTGTAAAATTCCCAATGGATTTGTTATATCAAAAAAGCATTTAAACTCTCTTTAAACAAGATTAAATTAGTCTTGATGCAATCTAGATTAAGATCTCTGTCTAGCTTGTCACTGTAAATCAAAGAAAGTAGCAAGTAACCATAAATTCAGGGTATAATAAATTATATAACAGCCACACTGCCATTATGACACCGCAAGGGAATTTCACGACAATTAACTATTTCCTGTTAGATTTTTTATATGTTGTATATAAGGAAAATCTTTGCAAAGAATATTTTTCAAGATGACCAATTATTGCAACTTTTTTGGCAGCACATTTCTGCACATTTGAAAATCTCCTTTTTTTTTGTGGTGAAATAATGTTATGACAAAGAATTTTTACCATGACTTATCCCATGAGCAAATATGAAAACAAACTTATTTTATTATGTAATTTGTATTAATTTAGTATGTTTTAGAATCAGCAAAAAGAAAACTATGATTAACATTATAAGAAATGCTTACAATGCATAGGTAGGAACCGATGTCATTAAATATTTTTTAAGGATATTTCTTTTCCTAAGAGTGCATTCTGGTACAGATACAAGCCGCCTGAAAAACAGAGAATCTGCAACATATCATCATCATATGATATTTATTTCATCTTGAATGGTGAGTTCAGTTACCACTTTGGTGATCTCAGGCATACTGGCCTCTGTCGAGCTCAGCACTGAGGCAGGATGTATCAAAAAGAACACCCTCCTGGATCTATGCTGATTAAAATACAATTGAGTCTGCTTAATTTGAGGTCAACAGTTTACTTCAACGACTTTAAATTATGTAATTCACTATAAACATAAAGAGCAAAACTGATAGGGGTCTAAAATTTGATGTTTCCAAAGGGAAAGACAGTCAAAAGCACATGGTATATCACATTAACGAAGTTCTTGCATTGGTGAAAGCACAGCATGTAGCCTAATAGTACTATTACATGTAGCAGTACTGCTCCTTCACCCCTTTTCTTTCCTATTCTCACTGGTCGCTTATTGATGCAACATGTTGAATTTTCAAAGTTGAAAATTTCAGTGTGGCGGGGTAAAAGTTAGAGGTTCTGCAGTAGTTGCAACTTCAAAATATCCGGAACCATTTGTAACAATTAAAAATATTAAGTAATTAATAACAGAAGATAAAGCAGAAAAATCTGTAACTAACATCGAATTCTAAAAAACCAAAAACTCAATAAATCAGGACTCGACTGTATGTAAAGACATGCCCTTCTACCCACTCACAAATCTCCAAGCCTAGACTAAGTAAGCTTTTGAAGTTTTAAGCCTTCTTTTGGAAAATGTTTATCAAGCAAAGTGTGTTTTCAGACACATAATCACCTGTGTTTATTCAGACATGGGTATTTCTATGATGTTACAAGTTAGTCTATTTTTACTTTGCTCATGCCATTCTCTCTCTTTATCATCCTGAAAGCCTATTATAGACTGGCTATATACAGAAAAAAAACCTCTCTTTTGATCACTATCTCTCTCTACTGTTGCACAATTCTTAGCAGCCTGAAGCCATCTTGACAGATGTATGCACGAATCAATTCTGCCCATTCCTTTTCTCTCTCTCAACAATGATAAAGCATTAATAAAAAAAATTACTTTGAAACTTCATTAACAGGAGGAGTGGCTTCTCTGGCAATGAAAATTTCGATTTTAGGGATCGATATGTCCATATTGAGATTTTTGCAGAATCGCAAAGTTCAAACATTCTATTATGCATATCCACCAAGAAATACAGAAAAATATTTGTCAATGTGGTCAAAAATTGATATTTTCTGAAGGAGGATAGGGTCAAAATATGAGCAATTTCAGACTAGGTCAACCAAAAACCTAAAAAAATGACCAAAAGTTATGGCTGAGTGCTGGGCGAAAAATACCTCTACCTGCTTGTATTTGGTATCGATAGAATCCTTTACATGCGTACAAGACATCTGCGCATAGCTCTTCAATCTATAGTTTCCCACATTGGTGCATTCATTCATAAACTGACCCCATCTGAAAAGGTTGATCCACATCTTGACCCATTTCAGGCAAAGTTTGTGTACTCGCACGGTGGCTTGCAACCCCTGCATGATCAGACCTGCTCTCATTGGCTGGTACAGTCAGCGAGGAGTATCATCAGACTTCTCATTCGCTTGCAAAAGTGGAGCACTATGTCAAAGGTCACGGTCAGCTATTTTTACGCAGAACATGTGTTCGGTGAATCTAAACTGCTACAAATTGTATTATTGAATTTGTTTATAGATCTATATATACCTTCGTTTTGTTCAATCTTTTAATAGATCTCCACTGTTTTCGCATTGAAAATTATTGTGCAGAGTCTGTTCAAAAAAGAAAATCATGCCGAGAAAGAAATGTCGTGCTGTACAACTAACAGAGGCACGTGCAATACAAGAGCGCAGACGAGCTCAGTAAAGTTAGATCTAACCTAGCGCCAATTCAATTCCCAAAAAAAAATTCCATTCTTTGAGGCAAGTGCAGTTTGCTCTTGTATCAGCAGCAGCCGAGCACAACAGTGGCCCAGCAGCAATTTCTGCCATAAAAAAAAACACTCGGTATCCAGGGAGGCCAACAGAGAGCCAAGAAAAGGCTATATCTGAACTCACTCGAGCAGCAAAAAAAGGCAAAAAAAAAGGAAAAAAATGAGAGCTGCAGCTCAAGAGAAGGCTCGCCAGGAGAAGGAGGCAGAGGAGGGGGGCCCAACATATCAACCTGGGATGCTTTGACTTCATAGTTTTTACAGGTCTTATATTTTTTTTATTTTCAAAACTTCAAATGCGATTTTGTCAAAATATGATTTTTTTTTCACTCAAATGCCTACTTCTCCGTTATTTATTGTCCTATTCTCCTGAAAATTGGTGTGTGTTTTACTTTTTATCTGGTGCTTGCAAAGACATGGGCTTTTTTCATATGTTTTACCGTTTGGCAGGAAACTGGAAATTTTCGTGAAAAATGAGATTTTTTATTACTTTTTCTATACTCAAAATTTGAAAATTCAAAAAAAATGTATTTTACAATATACATATAATCCCCCGCGTCATTGTTTAGATAATATAGTTCCTATTATTATTAGTGAATTTCAGCCTGTTTGAAACAGAAATGTAGGACTAGATTGATTTTAAAAATTCACCTTATATACTGATACAAATTCAAGATGGCGGCCGTTGCCATGACAACCATAGTAACAACCTACAATTTTTGTTGATGCTCCTCTAATTTGACCATGCTGAGTTGATTGGTGCAGGTTATTTTGGCCTAAATGTAAAAATAAGAGAAATGACCCTTAGAAGCCGCCCCTCCCCTTAAAAAAAGATATACACAATTTTTTCAATTTCTCCTGATCCTGTCACCATTTCTAGATCCAATGGCCGTTTATCAATAAAAGTTAGATGTCACCACTTCTAGATTCAATGGCTGTTTTTATTTACATAAAGTTAGACAGATAGTGCATTGGGCATATATCTAGATCTAGTCACCAGGTAGGGATGAATGTGGGCGTGCCAGAAATTATTTTTTTTTTATTTTATATATTCGTTTATTTGGCTAGACTGTTTCTTGGCCGTGTCTTTTTCAGAGACTGGCTTTCCAACTAAAATTAGATAGACACTGACTAAACAGGCTGAAAAGCAAAATCTAGATCTTGTCACCTGGTAGGGTGGAACATGGGCGTGACAGAAATCAGTTTTTACTTTTATTTTAAATATTTATTTATTTTGCTTCACTGTGTCTTGGCCGTATTTTTTCAGAGACTGGCTTTCCAACCAAAATTAGATAGACACCGACTAAACAGGCTGAAAGGCATATGTAATCTGAGTTCTAAAATGGTGCAATCACCTACTGACACAATGGCATGTCCAGCAGACAGAATACTATGATAGGCCAGTCATACGAGCTGTTGTCCAGCAAAATGTATCAATAATCAATAATGGATCAATTGGATCAATAACCCTGACTTTCACTTCAGTCAGCAAAGAGCTAAATGAAAGTGCAATTCAAGAAAGAGTCCCCTTGTTTTATTTCATGGTTCAGGCTACTTGGAGCGATAAAACTATGGCTATGTCAACAATAATGCCTCCGTAATCACAGTTTCACCGGTTAGGGTTACACCGATGCAAGGGTAAATCACCGCACGGGTTTGTCTTTTCACCCAAAGGACACTCAAAAAACAAATGATCATGTTCTTAATGTGTTTGTTATTGTTGTTTATGTCGTATTGGTAATGGGGGAATTTTTTTTTTTTTAATGCTTTTATAAGTAACACAATAATTGTGTAATACTTGTAGCATTGAAAGCCTGTAAGATAATTTACACATGACAATGCACACATGAAGCATGGCATAGATAGACTGAAAAAAAAAGCCAAAGTTGGGCGAGAGAAGAGGGGGTTGGGGGAAGGAGAGAATGGATGTAAAAGGCACTGATGCAGACCTGCCAACCCTAAATTGTTCTCACAGGAATATTCACCTCTACTCACAGGAATTTAGAAAGTCTCACAGGAATATGCC
>BLXT01005777.1:1376975-1394726 GCA_019648995.1 Plakobranchus ocellatus
GGGGGGGGGGGGGGGGGGGGGGGTCTTTTAGTGAATTAGATTGAGAAATTGAAAGTAGCCATTTAAAATAAACCATGATTTTTAAAGAAAGCAGCAAAATGACATGTAATGTTGTGGATTTTGCAGAGAGGATCAAAATGACATTCTAAGCTGTTTCAATATAATCTTTGAATTTTCACCGTAATTACAAAGACAAAGAAAAAAAATATTTGTTATGAACATAGAACTTTTGTTTTAATTGGATGTCACAAGCCACAAGCAACACTCACAATCTAAAAAGTTGTCTCTATCCATTTTTATTCATTCAGGAGCAGTTGGAGAAGGCTGTTGTTTATGTACTCAAAGCAATATCTTTTGCGAAAAAAAGCTCAAGGTATATTTTTTCATTTGTTTGTTAAGTGCTGTTTCATCTCTTAAAACTTATACACATTTTAGAATGAAACAAGTTGGAAACCCATTCCAGAGTGGGATGCAACAAATTTTCTCTTGTCTGTGATAAAAAAAAATTAATTGCTTACATTTTTGTTCCTCACTTTTCTGCATTTGTATTATAACTTTTAAACACGCCTCTCTTTCTTAAGTTTTAGGATTATCATTCATTTACAAAGTCAGGCCTGTGCTATGTCAAGCCTAAAAAAACTTGTTCTCTTGTTTAAATAAAGATCTATATATATATAATTCTATCTCTAGCTGTTGATCATTGACATCGTGGGTTGGCCTAAATTCTTGTGTTAAGTTAAATAGACTATTAGGACTGACCTCAGTTTTGAAAAAGGCAGTATTTGTGCTAGTTTTAGATCTATTAAGCCTAGGGTGACTGATTTAAACACAATGTAAAGTCTCAATATTCTTAAATCTGTGAACATTTGTATGAAATTTTTAATTCAAATTTGGTCTTACTCCTATGGGGATGCACATCTATTGAACGAGTCATAATTGGGCACCATATAGCAGACTACAATTTATTATATGGTGCCTATACAAATTCCACATCTCCAAGTTACATGGTGTTCTGAAGACTGCTCATCGAAATTTCAGATTGTGAGATTTTTAATCAGAGATCAGTTTTGGCCATGATTCAAATAATACGACATGCATAGCTACAAAATGTATGTTTTTGTACAATTTTAGCTTCTGACAATGTTCATTGGATGACACATGCAATTGTCAAGCTTTAGAAATTTTTTTACTCAATTGTAATCTTCATTTGAAATGAGTAATTTTTGCCAATGCCACTTTCAGAAAAATAAAATGAACTTTTAAGGCTGAGATGATGATTTTATCATCCTGTCTCTCTTTTTCTAGGTATCATTTTTTGGTCTACAATGCATCAGTCATCTATTGGCAATTCTGTCGCCCATTCCTGAAGCCAGGATACCGGCAGTATTTGGCGAGAAGTCTTCATCAAGTTGTGAAAGCTCTTGATGATATTGAAGATACTGACTATGAATGGAGAGCTCAGCTTATGATGTAAGCACACAAACAATTGTGACTTACTATTTTTCTTGTTTAGGCCTTTGTAAGCATTTAACTTTTACAAATTCCTTAACTGCAGATCTCATTTACAGATGTTTGATAAATGTTTCATGATTGAAAACAAAAGAAATCTTAAAAGAATTTCCTTGCTGGCTGTTAAAATCTTTCTAAGTTTAATTTTTCATATTTATTACATTTGTATGCACAAGCAATCCTCAACATGTGTTCTATTTTTAATGTAACATTTATAGTTAACTGTTTTTCTTGTGTAGCTATGATTTGATATGAAGTTAAAAGATTAGTAAAAACTTAGAGTTTGTGCAAAAAAATGTTTCTTGTTCTTTTTGTGTAAGAAATTATTTTCTCTTTACTTTTAAGATATGAACTAGTACAAGAAACTTTTTAGTAAAATCATTTTGTGAAATATTACAATAATGTTTAAATATTTTTTTTTACTCCCCTCTTCCTTTGTAAGAGCTTTGATTGAATGTCACTTGGATGCACACAGAAGGAGTGATGCCTCCCATATTGCAGCAGCTGCAGCTTCTTTCATCAAAGCTAATGTTCCCTCTTTGTATAAAACTGTTTTTGGTCTTATGGTAAGAATTGTTTTATCTTTGAATTATTATTTTTTAGTGCATTTTTTGTAGCATTTAATGCAATGTTCTGATAGATTCTTCTGTACAGTAAGCTTACTTATTGAAGTATGGTGGTAAGAACAAAAGATTGCTAATTTAGATACTCTCAGCTTATGCAGAGTTTTTGGTACTATAATGAAGTATCTTTTTGCATCACGAGTTAAAGAAATGTAGATTTGTATGTTACAATCTATGTATAAAATCTCACAAAAATTATTTATATGGTTTATTTTTTTGGATGCATGTTTAATAAAAGCGCTATGGAGCTTTGTTTTTCAGTGATTATGCTTTGTACATATCAGATCTGAATAAAATATTTAGAATCATTTTACAGCCCCAATACTAGTAAACTAAGTGAAATTATCTAAGCTATATACCTGGGATGTTTTTGAAAATTTTCTTGCCTCAAAATTTTAAGGTAACTGACAAGTGAATAAAATCCTTGAAGTTTAAGTTGATTATTTAAAATAAACATATAACTTTAACCACTCCAGCATGTTGATTATTTTGATTTTGGAATTTAGTACATTTATATTTTTTCTCTTCTTCTGTTAACTATTTTAGAGCCTTTGCCAGTAGAAAATGAGCTCTAAGCTTCTTTAAAGATATTTCATCTTTGTTTTGCATCAGTCCATGTATTGCTGATCATTGTTGAAATCCTACTGCTACAACTGAAATGGCTTGAAAAACAGTTTTGAAAAGAGAGGGCAAAAACTGTTTGAACTGATTCTTTTATTAGGTAGCTTTGTGACTTTCAGTATTGGTTCAAGGAAAATACAAGTTGACAGTTTTTTCTTAGCATGATGAATTGATCTTCACCCCAAATTTCTTCAAGAGCCTTAAAGAGTGATAAACTCTATCGCTGTGGAAAAAAATACTGCAATTCATAGAGATTCATTTGGTCTTTACAGAAAACACTTTTTTGATTTTTGTAACAACCAGAAAGTTTTTTTTCCCTAGGTGAGGTATCAGCTAGTAGAAACAGCAAAGTTGCATAAAGACTTGAAAACATCACCAGAGCTAGCTGTATTTTACAAATTGTGCAAACTAAAAAAGTAAGTAAAGTTTTATCCGGTATTTTATCTTTTTTGCTTTAAACACTATGTCTTAAGGAGTGGGCTTTTTTTTTTCCTCTAAGGAGGATTCTTGTTAAAAGGTAATTAGTTTTTAGTTTAAAGAGATTGTTGTGGATGATGTGCAACAGTTTTTGTATAATCCCATATTTTTTATTAGAAGTGTGCTCTTAAAAGAATCCAGGTTTTTATTTTTTGTTGTTATTTTCTTTTGCTTTTGTTTTTTTTATTTTGCATATCATGGAAAATGCAAAATTTGTGTCTTTTTTTTTTTTTAATCTGCCATTCTTGCCACAGTGAAGCAAATTTATTCATAGCTTTTTTATCTGTATACCAACAATTTCTTTGACTAGTTGGGTAAAATTCTAATGTTCTAATCATTTTTTTTTTACTCACTCAAGTCCAACTCAGCAAAGTCTATGAATCTAAAATAATTGCCAAGTCAAAAGGATAGCTTGTTTGCCTAACGTATGATGCTCATTTCTTCTCTGTATATCATTTTTTTTTTTATTTGAAAGAAACATTTTGTCGACTTTGACCAAACGAGGTTTTTTTAAGTTATCTGTAAACTTGGGTGCTTTAGACTTTTTTTCCTTTTCTTAGCCACATAAATCCTCCAGAATATTTTGTCGATGTGAGTTCACCTACAGAATCAGAATCAGATGGGGAGGAGCCTTCAGATATGTACATCTGACCTTCTTTGTATATGATTATAACTTTTGTTTTCTTTTTTAAATTTTGGCTGTTATCTTTATTTTCATTGCTTTTTTGTAAAATTAATTTCCTTTGCAACTTGTGTATTCAAAAGTTTGGTATGAACTTTTTTCTTCTTGAGATCTTTGTTGTTTCCAGGTTTGTATTTTCCATTTTTGATCTTTTAGTCTTAAATCAAATGTGACTCATAAACACAAAATGAGGTTGTTTTTTTTTTGTTTTTTTTTAAATTATATCCAACAGGATATAAAGCAAGATTGTTTCAAAATGGTCGAAGATATCTAAAGAAAAAAAAAGGCTTTTTGCATATTAAAAGTGCTCGTTTGAGATCTGAAAAGATATTTTGTTCAATATCTATTGCCTCCTTCATATATTTTGCTTTATACCTCTGTTGACCAATTGCTAGCAAACAACTCATTTGTTTGAAAAGGCCATAAATACATGCCGTGAGAGACTGATTGGTAAGTTAGATTACTGAAGGAATACTTTTATTCCTAGCTTCTTTCAACTTAAGGAAATTAAAAGTTTCTCAGTGCGATTTCTTACAAGATCATACAAATATTAAAAGGAAGACAAAAAGATTGGCATATAATGATAGACAATTTTAAGATTCAGTTTTTCAAACTCTTGAGAATTTTTTTTTTTCATAAAAGTACAAATCTGAAAAGGAGTGGATATTTAATAAAGTCCTAATTATTTTCTAATTTATGTTTAGTACAAATTGAAAGAAAAAACATCAAAGTAGTATGGTTCTTTTTTTTTTCTTTATATAAATTGCAGTTCTGTGGATCAAGAAGAAAACAGAGATTACACAATCGATATTCAAAATCTTCTGACCCAAATGGGAGTGTCCCAGAAACAAAATCTATTGTCACGATCTCAGGAGCGTTTGTCACGAAGGGACTCCAAGCTGGCAGGTGGGGCTTCCAGTAGTTCATCCCCTAGAGAGGAGCCAGACACAGATAGGAGGGAAAGCAGGTAACATAAAATATCCTACTGAATTTTTTTTTTTTTTTTTTTTTGTAGTCTTTCTGTTTTGTTTATGTGATCTATATACATTTATGTAAAAAGGTTTTGAAAGATTTTCTGAAGACGTTCAAAATGAAATGGCATAGGTAATAAATATATTTTTGGGGGGGAATAACCATCATTAAATTCTACCTATCAAAGGATGTTTTTATGGAAGAAAAAAAAGGATTTTTGCATCAAACAACATTTGGTAAAAGGGTTTGAATAATGATTTGACAGATTGTAAGTTTAATAGATATATTTTTTAAAATTTAAATATGCCCACACACAATCTTGAATGAGATAGAAAAGAACATTACCTGTGGCTCTATGTGATCATCCTGTGTTTTGTTGTTGTACAGTAGAAAGAGCCCAAGCAAAGGTGGCCGCAGAACTCCCACTCCAACCACGAGCAGGAAGGTTGCTGCAGAAAGTCAAGAAAAGTCAGTTTGGCTGTCACTTATATTCTAAGTTGTATCTCATATTACCCACTGTCTTTCGACACATACACGTATGCAATGTTGTGATTGAGCCTTTCTCTCTTTCCCCTGGCACTTTTCCAAGTGTGCCCTGTTGTTTTAATCTAGTTTACCTTTAAATTATTTTCTTAAATTCCTGCACATACTTTTACTAATAGTCATTTGTATGACCAATTTTTCAGATTATCTCATCTTTTTTAAACAGTTATTTTAGTTTTCAGCCTTTTCTTAACAAAAATAAGATTTTCACAATTCAGTAAAATAAAATCCAAACTTAGTTGAACATTGGATATCCAGTAAAAAGGCCTTATATTTCTTAAAAAAAAAACGTCATTTAGGGTGCTTTGGTTGGTTTCCTTGCCATCTTTACTTTCTTTGATTTATAAGAGAACTAGATGCTCAATTCTGCTGGGCACACACAGTAGATTATATAAAGTTGCTTATGCCCGACTGTTGATTAAATTCAAGAGCTCTCACATGGCAGCAAGGTGCTCAACCAATTAATGTTATTCTTGCATTTACAATATGATGCTCACCAATCCTCTTTTTTCCAATAGTAAAAAAAACTCGAATAGGTTTTTATTTTGCATGTCATAATTATACTTCTATAGCAGACTCTAAGTGATTTATTTTTATTTTTTCAAAAACACTTTATATTTTTGAAATAGGAAGAAAATTGATAAATCAAATAAAAACCTTTTCATATTCTTTTTTTTGCTTTATCCTACAATATTTTTTTACTTGTCTGTATAATATATATAATATATATATATATATATATATATATATATATATATATATATCATTTCCTTCATGTATGTTATCTTATGAGTGAACTGCTTTTAGCATACAAGGATGGCTCAAGAAGTCTTTGGTCTAAATATGAAGAAATGAAGAAAGGCATTTGTAACTTACCATGTACACTTTTATTTCTCTACATAGTCACTCATAGTACCAGATCTCTGCCCTTTCTCTTTGACCTTCAAAAGTCTTTGAGAGAAAAATTACTTCAAATTGGCCTCTAGTCAGTCATCAACAGCTTCAATAGAAATGACACCCTTTGAGATTTTTTTTTTTTTTTAGATAAGGAAACAGAAAATGGAGGTAATTTGGTCCTGGTGAATATGCTGAGTATGGAGTATGGAGTATGTTCAGCTGTCTAGATTGCTTGCTGTATCCTGTGCACAGGGGCATTGCCATGCAATAGAAGGGCTACACTATGGAGTTTTTCACATCTTTTTCTCTCTATTTTGTACTGCAATGTTTTCACTAAGCCCAAGTCAAGTCTCCAATGACTGTTTTTCTATTTTCCGGGCAGTCGGTTAGGATGATACCTTCATAATACCAAAAACACCACAGAATGACCCTCCCTCTTGATGGTGTTACATTTGTCTTTTTTGGTGAGGAAGAAAATAGGGTTACTATTATATAGCTGACATTTTCTTCCTGGATCAAAATAATAAATTCATGTTTCATTCATAGTCACCACCTTCTTTATGAAGATTTTGTTGTTTGACTCAATTCAAAGAAGAGTTTTGCGTCGTTTAAACTTATACCTCTGTTGCTCATTTCCACTGAGTAGAGCAGACACCTTATTCATATAAAAATTGTCTTGGAAAATAATTTCAATTGATCCTAAACTGATTCTAGTTTCATTTGAGAGCTGTTTAACAGTTCCTGTTGGTCTTTAGAACCATTTTCTTCATTATGAAAATGTTCTCTTCAGTTACCAAAGTAATGGACACCCTTCATGATCTTCATCCATTACCAACATCAATCCAGATTTGAATTTTCTTTCCCAGAATGTCACAGTAATATTACAAGAGCATTTATCACCATAAACTTGGACAATTTCCTTAAAAATCTCCGAAGAAGATTTTTCTTGCAAATGTAAAAACATGATAACAGAACGATACCTAAAATGACCCCAAAACTTCATCAAAGAAAAAGAAAATTTTTATGGATGATTTCTTTGAACACACCGACTGATGCCTTAGTATGGTCGGATTTTCCTGAAAATTTGCATGGGATCCAGATATATTGTCTTCAGGTTGACATAATTTTATTATCCTATGACCAACTCTTAATGTCAGGCCAAATACTTCTTGAACCTTCTTGTATTTTACTTGCTCTTTTTCTGAGGAAAAAGAATCAGATGCGTTATCTTACTTATATTTTTGACTTAAAAACAATTTAGAACTTAAATGAAACAGAGGCATAAAAAGACATCAATTGTTTTATCTTTTTTTAACCATTTATCTTTCTCATTATTTTTGTACCCGTGTCTCAGCATTGAATATTTGCTGCTTTGTTTAATTCTTACTTCTTTTGTAAAGCAAGTAAAAGTTAAGTTTCCACTACAGATAGAGTCTCTTTTATCATTCACCTTTCCTAATCAAAACTATAGCAAAAAATTTAAATTCTTGATAAATGATTGCTGAAAAGAGAATTTTCTTTTTTTGTTTTTTTACCAAATAGAGCTATGGTGTTGTAATATTAACTCTTATGAAAGTAAAATATATTGAACTCTTTCACATTCATAATACTGACAATAGCATTAGTGTCTTTGCATTTTCCACATCATGCACTTTCATTTCCTTATAATCTATATCAATTTGTTTAATTCATTTTAAAATAGTTACTTTTCTTCAGTTGGATGACTTTTTAAAAGTGTGTTGAAATAATAAGATGTTCACGTCCCACACTTATTTAAAGATTTGTAAGAAATTTTTGATTACGGCAAGAAGGCAGTGGAGTCTACTATTTTGTTACATTTCATTATCAGTACCAGTAATCTTTATCTTCATTATAATAATGAAAAACACTATACAGTTCAAGAGCAATTGTTCTCTTTTTTTTTTTTTAAATGTAAATCTGAGATTTGACTTCTTAGACAGTTATAGATTTCATTTTTTCATCGCATGTCTGTCTCTTTATTTTATTATCAAGTCAGTTTCAGTGAGATGATTTTCAAATATCACCCCTGTGTAGTCTGTTTTATATCATAAAATATCTGCAGATAAGATGTTAATTTTAATTTTTCTTTAAGTGTGTGGATAAAACCACTGAACCTTGAAACCTTTTAAGGTTCTATGGATGGTGAAAATTAGCAAATTAATAAGCTGTGTTTAATAGTCAGTAAAAATAGCATCGATGATTAAAGATAAATATGAAAATAGCATTCTTTTTTACATAAAGTGTGAAACTTCTTTTTTTTCTTCATCCTGCTTGCAGCCTGTCATCCAAGGAAAGGTTCGAAAAAATATAACTTGCTTTTATATTATCACTATTGTTATATTTAGTCTTAATCTCATTATATTTTTGCATATTTATTTTATGTTTATAAATGGGTTTCTTAGATTCATGCTTACTCATAGAGCTAAAACATATCATTTCTTAAACACCTGCAGAGATGTGGTTTTAAATTGTTTTCTGATTATGTTATCAGTAAGTAATAATGACTTTTTTTTTTAGTATTTTAATTAGCAGACATATCATCATAACAAAACTTACCAATATGAGCATGCCTAACAAATGATATTTTTACACTTTTGCCTCCAAAAATCTATGTGATACATCTGAAGCCTTAATGTTTCCTAATTTTCAATAACGGTTTATAAATTTAGGTTTAAAAAAATATAAATATTTTGTCACTATGTTCTATTTGTTAGTTGTTGTTTTTTTTGGGCAAAGGAAAAAAATTAGGATTTTTAGTTAAATTGCTTTTCCAGTGCATAATCTTATGAGGTTTTTCCGTCCTGTTAAAATGTATTGCTTTTCATATTTCTAGGTAGTTTTATAAAGAGTGCCTAGTGCTAGCCAGAATAGTTGATATTACAGTTTTCACACTCATTGATTACAAGTTAGATGTCACGTTTAAAAAACATGTAAAACAATTTTTCCAAAAATACTAACAGAATCTAAATATTTTGAATGAAGTGTAAAAAATATAAAACATTTTATATTTCTCTAAGAATTATGACATTTTACACCTTCCACTTAGCAATTTCTTTGAAGCAAACATTTTTGGAAAAATTTGTATCTTCTAATAATTCTCAGAAATTATTTGAGACTTTTTTTTTTTTAATGGACAAAACTCAGAGATGCAACAAAGAGAATACAGTGTAACACTGAAACAAAAGTATATGTAAATTTTTCCTTTTAGAGTATGTTAAAAATAAGAAATAAATATTAAGTTTTATTAAAAAATTGAAAGTGAGTCTTGAAAATAGAAGGGTAGAGACATGTCAATGAGAACAAGAAAATTGTTTTTCATTGGTTGCACCTACACAATGTTTTACTCACTTCAATTCTGCATAACTGCTGAAGATATTAAAAGAAAGTAAAATAAGGATTTTTAGAAATATTGACAATACAATGGAAGAATAACACGCCAAAGATATATCACTGAAAGGCAACAATGAACCATGTACACTGTTTAAAGTCAAATAGAAGAAATAAAATAGTGTTGCTCCCAGGATCTTTGAATCTTTGATTTCACTAGAAGAATTGAAAACATGAGATGCAAAGGTAAAAAAACACAAAAAAACAAGCAATCTTTGTGTCAATAGCTTGAAAAGATTTGGTTCCAGTGGTATAGTATCATTGTCAATGTTAACATCTCATCCTAAACCTCGGGAAGTTTGGATATGTCGTCTAACATTCTCACATTTATATTATTTCACAATATTACATGTCTTGATTGTTTGTCATGTCTTGCCAATTATTCAAATATCATAAAGTGATAGTTTTTATACATAACTATATCAGCTTAGACATTATGAACGAAGTCATTGGAAAAATTGAACAAAATTTTTTCTAAGACGACTGAATTAGGTACTAAGATTATTCTTCTTTATATTAAAAATGTGTGCTTTTATATGAGAACATTTATGAAGTGATTTTTTTTATCAATATGGAAAAAAAAATCATTCAGTTCACTTTTTATTTTCTTTTGATGGCTTGCAAGACATGGACTAGTTATTGTTACATCAAATTATAGCCTCAATAGTTTTATGCCTTTTGCATTAAATACATATTCCCATATTATTTTATTCATATTATTTGATATGTTTTGAGACCAGCACTGAAACAGTTGGATGTTGCATGTAATAGTTCTAAAAAAGATGCTTTTCTCTGAAGTACCTTTTTTGCTTTCTTTGAATTTGTTTTGCCTTTTTACTGGTCTTTTCCTTTTTTTTTTAATATTTTGGAGTTAAATGCAAGCATCTTGTCACAGAATCAACATCTAGTTTTCACTATTGAAAAGTTTATAGAAAGAGGCCTTAGCATAAAGATATGAGTTCATAAAAATTGTGGCATGAGGGTCATGTGGACTGGTTTCAAAACTATTATATCTTTATTATGATACATTATAACCATCGCTCTATACATATGCTTGGTACCTGATTTTTTTATTCATTCATGATAGAAATGAGTTATGAGATATGTTGAAAATAATACTTATCAGATAAGAAAGATAAATAAATTAAAAATCTTTTACTTATTTATGATTTTTTTCAAAAGAGTTTACTCTGCAATTCACCAATTGAACTTAAAACCATTTCAATTTATTGTGCAAAGAAAGAAAAAAAAAATTTAATTTAAGCTTTAAAAGATAAGACTGTTTTTATAAATTTTCTTGTGGGTCATAGTATTTATAATTTACGCCAAATAAATCCTTTAATGCTTTATTTCATTAGGCCACTCCTGCTTATGGAACTGGCACGTCTGTGTTTGGAGTTAAACCTCCCAGATCTTGCAGCATCTTGTGTTGAAGGAATGAAAGCCTGCACTGTAAAAGTGAGGGGTGCTTACTATTGAGCAAATATTACACTGATGTAATTTATTTAAACCAAGCAATCAAAAGAAATGAACATTATTAAAGATTATATTTTTTTTCCCATTTTTGTTTTACTTGACTGTGAGTAGAGATTGAGCCTGCATTTCCATTCTATAAACTCTTCACTAATGTTCAGTGTTCCAAGTGATTTTGAGATGACATTAAATTGAACAGTTCAATGGAGGAATGTTATGCAAATTTTAATATCCATTGTGTCTTCAAAGCAGAGAAATATGAGTATGTCATTTGATAAGACTCTCTCTATGTAATGATACTAGAAAAATGTTTAAATGCTGAATATTTCAGATCTAATAATATTTTTGGTCTGTGACTGTCATTAAGAATAGTAATGTAGTGAAGTGTCATGATGATAATTAAAAAAAAAAAAAAAAGGTTGCATGTCAATGACTGATAGTTAATTTTACTGTATTTGAAGAATAAAACAATTTCAAAATTGCCTTTTTTTTTTTTTAAACAGGAGCAAGGTTTTTATCTTGAGTTGGAATTTGTTCAGTGTGAATTGATGGTCAGCAGCCTGCAAGATAAGAAAGAGACTTTTCAAAAAAATGTAATCGATGTAAGTAGTGTTTTTATAGCATGTGATCTAGAATCCTTTTATCCCTTCTCCCACTCTCCCTGTCCTCCTTCGCCTCTATATTTCTATCTTATTGTTACATTGTCCAACATGTTCATATATGTTATTGTTTTCTCTCATTTTCATAAGCATCTTATTCTATGTCTGTTAAAATCTCATGAAATTTTTTTTTTTTTTTTTTCAAACAAAAATTTTCTCAAACTCAGTTTTTTTTCCCATTTCACCAGATTCGACTGCAGGCAATAAAACGTTGTGAAGAAGCAATAATGAATGCCGTGAGGCTAGGAGATCCTAATGTTATCCAAGCTGGATGTGTGACACAGTGGAATCTATGCCTGCCTCTCCTTCAGCCCAACCTGAGGCATCATGTGCGTCGCAGACTATCACTCCTTGCTGAGGCACTGGAAAATATTGATAGGTGAGAGAATATATAAATGTTGAAAGAGGCTCAAAGCAGAGACTCTTAGGTGTTCAACAAGCACAAAGTATCTTCATATGTCTGATCTAAAGCAATCACCAATGATGAAGTTTCTTGGCTCATTTCTCTGTTTTTAAGATGTAAAAGAGCCAAAATAATCCAGGTTTTCCCTGTTGTCCATTTGAGCAAATGTTCTATTCGGCTTTTTTGGTATTTTATCCTAATTTTGTTTTGAATATTTTTTCATAGCTGCACAGCATTAATAGCTGTATATTTTTATTTAATTTTTTTCCTCAAAACAGTTTTTTTCTTAAAGTCAGTGCTCTATATTGTAATAAAAATGACTTGATATGAATCACTATTTTTGTGTTTGAAATATGACTCACAACTCATATATGGATTGATTTAAAACATATAAAGTATCGTTCTGAACCTGTCTGATTCTCTAAAATAAAGAGCAATGAAATTTTCATTGGAATAAAACAAGGTTTAATCTCATTATTTTACATGATCAATTAATCTATCAACATTTTGCTGTATCTGCTTTAAAGCTATCTGATGAAAAAGAGGTGATAGTAAATAGATGTTTGGATGGAGAGAAAGTTCTAGAAAAAACCAGTATTTTTTTGCATAATACAATATAAAATTTATATGTAAAAACATTTTCCAACAATGAGTCTTCTATATTTTTTTAGTGTCTTAAGCTGCAAGTATAAACTTAATAATTTTTATGCTTGTCTCATCTAAGTTATTAAAACCAGACATCATATGAGAAGAATATATTAGAAGGTTTCTAGTGGAGTATGATTTATGAATCATTTTACGAATAAAATCAACTCTGAAAGTGCTCCTATAGTTTGGAAATATCTTAAATATCCCCTTCAAATTTATTTAAATTCAATTTTTGTACAGTCTTTTGGTTCAGCTGAGGTGCCAGGTGCATACAGAACTTTCCAGGTGTGAGGAGGATCAAGAGCAAATCCACGTAGCTCTGGAGCACTTAAAAAAGGTAAGCAGTCAAAGTTCCCTTTATTTATGGCCTTTTGTCCTTAGAATCAACTTTGTTATCCTAGTCAGAAAATGTGCATTTGAATGTTTAATATATTTAATTGTGTTTGCTTTTTTCACAACTTTAATTTATCTCATTCTAGGCCTTGTCATTAGATGATGGCAATGTCTATCATGAACGGCTTGAAGTATCCCTAAGGCGCCTGGAGCTGCGAGCACAACTCTACAAGCAACCAGATCGGCCAGAGGACCAGGCTGCTATGATCATAGAACAAGTATGAGTTTTTTTAGCACTTTTTATAACTTATTCTTATCTTATTTACTTATTATTGTCTTTTTTTATCTGTTTTTCTCTTGTTTTAGGGTTTTTTTTATCTGTCAATGCATTTAAACATAAGTGTCCCTTTCGATCTGCTTTTTACTATTCCCACCCCAACTAAAAATAAAATTATCCAGAAAAGTTTTTCATTCCCTAAGCTTCTTGATAAGTTAACTTAATTTAGTACTGTCAGCTGAGCAACTTATACTATGGCAAAATGGCATGGAAAGATGACATGAAGGCAAAAAAAGCTTAAGAGAAAGAAAATACTCTGCCATTGGCTACAAAGAGGATAAGTCTCAACTTATGTTTACCGTAAGGTAGGAGTTATGCGATTGTTTTTTCATTGAGGAAGAGATGGACATATGAAAAGAAGGAGGGAGGGAAAAGGATATAAAATTGGTAAAGACCAAAAGAATCTGTAGAACTTTCTCAGAGAGTCTAGCTTATCTAGAGGAAAAAAAAGAATGAGGCAGTGAGAATTTTGGAGAAAAAATCAATTGAAGGCAAAACAGATAAATACACAAAAAAAAAGCAAGAGTTTTTCATGGTTCATCTTCTCAATATTGCATTTCCTAGGCTCGAAAGGCAGACTCAGGTACAATCCGCATGAAGCGCTCCTTGTTAGTCAGAGCAGGAGAGGCCCTGGCTCCTGATGCTTTCCTACTTGTTTTAGATAGTGAGAATGATGCAAAAGGTAAGTCAGCTGTTTGATTTCCCATTAATTGTAACTGGGCTTGTTGGTTTTAGCTTTGTGATATTTTTACACAAATTGAAGTGCTGTGTAGTGAGTACTTATTGGGAAAGAATGTTTAGTATAAAAAATTTATGGAATAATTATTTCATACTCTATTTCCTAGTCATTGCATTATAAAAACAACTAAAAAAATTGTAAATTTTTGTTTAGCTCTGAGAACACAATATTATATAAACAATATTAATATGAGTGCAAGAGAAGATCAAAATAAAAGGTGTTGTTGATAGCAGGAAAATTCTAATGCATTTTTGTAAGGTATACCTTTCAGCATGCTTCATTTAAGTTGCATTGTAACTTATTTTTCTTCCAACTTTTTTTGTCATTGTTTTTCATATTGTGGACAGTTGGATGAGTTGAATGGGGAAAGAAAACGAAGTTTAGATGTCCAAAAGACAATCATTTTTCTTCACCCATTAAGAAAGAAATTGTTTTGACTATCAAATATTATATTACTTCAGTCACATGTAAAATAAATTGCCACCATGAATTTCTTTTGGTGATCTCCCAAAACTTTTTGATGGTGTAAAGTTTAACATTTAGAATTTTTTATGTTTATCATCAAAAAGACAGCATTTTGAAAAAATTAAATTAGTTCATTTTGATTCACTTGTCATGAGTTAACAACATGAAAGCAATGATTGACAATTCACTGGTATTCACTTGTTTGCATGTTGAACATGTTTTAAATGATGCATGTGTTCATGCATGTATATGCTAGAAAATCGTCTTATTAGTGTATTGAAAATAATCATGCCTTTGGAAGATCAAAGAGCGAAAATCTTTGGCCATACATGTCTTTAAAAGATCAAAGCTGGCCTCTTGGTCGGTGTTTGTGGCCAAGTGTGTAAGATGCAGATTTTATTTATTTTGCCTTATTTTGGCTCTTAGCATACATATTAAACAAAAAAAAAGATATAATTTCTTACTTTTTATATGAGGCCACGACCAGGATTTTGTATTGTTAATTTTTTTTTCTTATTACTAATAAAGATAATTTGAGGCTTTTTTTCAATTTGCTCTAAATTTTTTACCTTTTAATCAATCTTTTCTGTTCATAGCGGCAGGTGGGATCCTTTATGAATTTCTTTCCTTCAAAACTGTCTAATTAATATAACTTTTTATAATCTTTCATTTAATGAATTGCCCTGATAGATAGATAAAAAGATGTGAAAAAAGAGGACTTTTGTTCTGACTTCTTTGGTTTTGACTAATGTTTTCAGTTGCAGATGAAGTGAAGCAACAGCAAGGTATTTCTACTGCACCTTCTAAAAAAATAGAAGGAACCTATGATTAATTTTCCTCCCTCGTTCTCATTTTTTCAGTTGGCACAAGGCTACCACACAAACCCTTTTTTTCCTTTTACAACCCTTTTCATATTTTCTGAAATTCACACCCAATTACAGTTTGTTTTTTTTATCATAAGCCGTTTTGATTTACATCTACCTTTGTTTTTTTTCATATTTATCCTTTATGTTACAGCTTCAGGTTGTGTCTTTAGTCTAATGTAGATATAGGTATGCCCAGGCACTCTTTTTTGCAAAAGTCAGTCTTTGGCTGCCATTTGTTGTTATTTTGGTTGTTTTTATTTTTATTTATTTTTTATTTTTTTGTCTTTTGAGGAAATTTTCCTAGTTGTTTTGTATCAACTTTTACCATTAGAACAATCTGTGTCACTATAAATTTTCACATACAAAAAATGTGGAAATTGTGAAGAGCTATCATTGGATAGAAATGGTGAAACAAACAGTATTTTGACATTCTGGCTTGTTTTTAAGTGCAAGCTGTATTTCACGGCTCTCAATATGATTTTTTTTATATTATTTTTAAAAATTGTGTTATTTTCGTAAACAAGTAAGGCATTTAGCAAAAATCTCTAACGCTGGGGAAAATAAAGAACAAAATATTTGGTCCTCAGACAGAGAATATTTGAAAATTCAATTTTTCATACCATCAAAGTAAATTTTATGCATCTATGGTTGCAACTGCGAAAACTTTTTTTTCAACCTAAATCCTATTTCCTGAATATTTCCTCAGCTGTCATCTATTAAATCCCATCTAATAGAATCCCTGTATTTTTACTATGTAGCTTTTTCTTTCTTCACCTATGTTTTCTCTCTCTCGTCCTATGTTTTAGTTGAAAAAAAAAATTAAGTTGATATTAGAAAGGTAAGTTTTACATTTTAAAATCATTTTTTTTTCTTTTGTTATTTGATCAAAGGGCAATAATGCAAATAGTTTTTAAAAGCTTAAGAGAAGCTGTAAAAAAAAACAGCAATTGAATTGAAATAAAAATTAGAACACATGGACACTGACTTGATGATTAGACAATTTCATGGTTTGCAATCAAACTTGCCTTACTTACTTCTTGAAGGTAAATAAGAATACCATTATGGCATCTGTTTTGTATAGTTCCTGCTTAAATTTGCATCTTTTATTTGAATAATTGAAAGTATTTGATCGAAATCAACTGTTTTTCTTATCGCAGAAGTTTTCTTGTCATATTGAGCTTTCAGAAAGGAAGGACAAGCCCATCTTAAACTAGACAAGGTTTAGTTGTTGCAACAGATCGTAATGATACATTATTACATTCCATTCAAGTTTTAGAATTTCCTCATTTTAAAATTATAGATTATGTATGTGGAACATAGGTGATGAAAGTTTGGACGGAGCATTTATAATCAAACAACTATGGAATGTCATGTCATCTTACTGGTTTACCATAATAAGGAAAAACATTATGCTAAAAAAATGAACCAGATTTAAAAGATATAAAAAAAAAACCCAAGACGTTAATAAGAAACAATGAAATATTTCATTTTCCAGAGGTTGTTTCTCTGTTAGGATTGGAACTTTGGTGATAAGATAATAAAAAACATATTTGTAAAAGAGGAATGCAATGAAATAATTCTTACTTTCATGCACACTTATTTTCTCATATGCTTTTTGCAGTCTTTTATTATTTTATTTTGCACCATATTTTCACTTTAAATTTGTCTCTGGACAACTTTAAAATAGGAAAAGTAGTTACTGTTTTCTCTAAGCTTCATATTTTGTATTGCTGTTGTTGCTGCTTTGTTATTGTTGTCCACAAAATATTGTGATCATATTAAAATATGCTTTTTAAAGATTTTGACATGTGGTTGAAATTTATTGTAAAGAATAAGATAGATGATTTTGCATTTTATTAAATCCCTTTTAAAACTATTCACCTTATTGTAAAATAAATTTGAAAAACCCTTTATAGCTGCAGAGTCAGATTATTATTTACTCAACGATGGTCAGTGATGGCATAAATGTTGATTTTTTTTTTTTTTTTTGCACTAGATAGTTTTTCTTACTGTCCATTTTCTTTGTCAGTTTGTGTGTAAATTTGTTTAGTTTATATTTTTTCTTTTTGATGTGTGTGTATATGTGTGTGTGTGGG
>BLXT01005777.1:1404661-1444445 GCA_019648995.1 Plakobranchus ocellatus
AGAGGTGCACACTTATTTTGCCAGATTTATTTTGTTTGATATGAAAATCATGGTACAATTTTTAAAAAACAATGTGAATTATGCGAAAACTGTGCCAATAATAGATGATATAGATTAAATTTTGAAATTATATATTCATACACAATAGGAGAAACCACCAGAGGAAGATGTAGATGCTGAGGATAAAGCTCAAGAAGATGAAAAAGAATCAGTAAAAGCACCACCTCCAGCGCCCGATAAAGGGAAAGAAAAAGACAAAAAGGATATCAAAGCAGTGGGTAAGGAAAGCAAGGCAGCAGAGATAAAAAAGCCTGAGAAAGAGAAACCAAAGGAGTCTGAGGAACAACCAAGTGGCATGATAGGCAAACCTGAGGACGATTTAACACTCAGAGCAGCCATGTATGGAGTTCTCTTTCAGTCTTATGCTGATCAGGTATTGCATTCTTCTTACACTTCTTTGAAAATATCTGGTTTTGCTATTTGTAATTAGAAATGTTTTATAGGATTGGCTGTTGGCTTTTTGTTATCAAAATCAATCAAATTCAGTTTGGATTTTAATGATACACTGTTGCTTGCCATTTCTTCTTTACTATCTTATGAGCTTTTGAGATGAATCCAACGAATTAGAATCTAGAAAGTAAATTTTTTTCTGAATGGGTCTTTTCTGAGGAAGATTCTCCATATTGATATTTTCTGTTTACCTTCACTGATTAATTGAAAAAATCATTAAGTATTTTGCCCGGCCATTCATATCAAGTATATTTCACCAGGGTTGAATGATGTAATAAGTTTGAACTTTGTTGCCATTTTTTTTTGGTGTGGTTGAAAGATTCTGAGTCATTGCATACATTTGCTAATAACTTGTACCTAATTTGATGAGATAATTAGCAGTTTAGGAATAAACTCTTTTAGAAAAATAGCATAAGCCATGTATAATATTTCCACTTTAAGCAATTGGACACATTTTCATTCAGGGTGATTGGTTGCGAGCTTTAGAAGCTATAGATCAAGCTGTTGCAGATATGCCTCGCACAAAACACAGACTGTAAGTATCTTTTCATCATTTGTGTGATACAGCAATAATAATATAATGATGCAAAGGTGATAGGTGTGAAAACCTGAAACAAGAAGAGGTAAAGGCAGCTATGAAGAAAATGAAAAATTGAGAATTACCAGATAGCATTTCAATAGAAATAAATTACAGCATCAGATAACTTTGGAATAGATCTGACAATAAAACTTCTGAATGCGATATATGACACAGAAGATCTTCAGAAGATCTTTGTAAATCTTTTATTTCAGTACTGCCTAAAACATAAAGAGCAATAGAATGTGTTGAACTTCAGAGAATAATCAGTTTAATGAGCCATTTTACAAAAATCCTGTTGTGGGTTTTCATGCATAGAATGCGCAAGAGTGTAAGACCAGAAATATCCGCAAATATGTGCCTGTTAAAGGAACTGGAAACGCTGCATTTGCTTTGTCAATTCTCATGGAAACGTATATAGAAATGCCAAAAAGATCTCCAGCTCTGCTTTATTGATTATTCTATGGCCTTTGACAAAATAAAACATGAAGAGCTGTTTCACGTGCTAGAAAAATTAGACCATTGATGATAAGATCTGGGAGTAATTAGAAGTCTATATTACGATCAAAATGTACCTGTAAGAATTGAAGAAGCACACAGTGATTTCAAATCCATCAAAAGAGATGTGAAGAATGTGTAATGTCTACTGATCTGTTTAACTTATGTAGTGAAATAACTAAAGGAATGTAGACGATATTTCTGGCTTTAAAGTAAATGGAGAAATTCTTAATAATCTCAGGTATGCTGATGATACAGTTTTAAAAGCAGAATCTGGTGAACATCTACAAAAACTTTTAGATACTGTTATTGAGAGGAAAGAATGGGCCTGTCTTTGAATGTGAAAAAAAATGGAATGCATGTTCATCTCAAAGAAGTCCTTAAATCCGAAATGAAATCTGGTTAGCAAAGAAGAAAAAAATCAAACAAGTTACAAAAGCTAAAGGACCTTGGTTGCCTCATAACATCAGATGGTAGATATACAAGTGAAATAAGAAAAAGAATAATCATAGCCAAAGATACATTCCGAAAAATGAAACCAACACTGACAAACAAAAACATAAGTATGGACCCAAAAACAAGGGTAAAGAAAACAAATGTATGGTCAGGCCATTATATGAAAGTGAATGTTGGACAATTAACAAGGAAACAGAGAGAGAGAACTAATAGCAATAGAGATGTGGTTTATTAGATGATGAGGATATCATGGATTGAAAAAAAAGTCTAATGTATTGGTACTGAAACAAGGTACACTTGAGAGATCACTAATTAAAACCCTGGGACTGATTTCCAGGACACATATGTCAACACAAGGGTTTAGAACATTTAGCAATTTAGATTGAAGGCAAATGCAGTAGACATAGACAAAGAATAACTTCCATTGAAGGTCTTAACTCATCAGCAAAAGGTAAAAGTAGCAACAACAGCTTAATAAAGTTAACTGAGAACAAGTTTGAGTGGAAGAATATTATAGCCAATGTCTGTTTAAGACAGGCCACCTAAGAAAAAAGAAAACTTATCTACAACTTAAAAACTTTTCAATGACATGTTTATGTCTTTTTTTTTTCATCTTTACTTCTAGTCTTGTCTTCAAGCACCGGGTTATGGTCAAGGCAAAATTAGGCAGAAATGTCCATATGGACATTCAGAAATTCAAGGTAAGCGTTATGAGTAATAATTGACCATAATTTTTTTTTACCAACTTTCAGAAAAGGAAATAAAAGTTCGACTGTTTTATATGGTATTTTGTAGTAAGTTTCTCACTTTGTCCATTTTTATATATGCTCTGAAAATTTTATTGCTTCTCGTAGATTAAATAGGAGCATAAAAATTATATTCATGCCTATGACACCTAGCTAATATTTTTTTGCTAGGATGAGTCTGAAGATTTTGTTGCTCATATGTGGAGACGTGTAGCTCTCAGCTCTAAGGAGACTATGGAACAGCTTGCATCATACCAGAGTGCTATTGAAGCATTGGAGGTCAGTCTTTGTAAAAATATTAAAACCCATTTGAGACCAAACAAAGGACAAATTTTTCAAGAGTGTATGTCTCAAGACAGCCCAAGTGAGTGGGAAGTCACATTTTTATCTTTTTGAACCATTGATATAGCTTCACAATGCACTTGGTGGGCTTTGCAATGGTGAAAACAGACCCAGATGTTTAACATGTGCTAAATTATGACATTTAGTATTGTGTTAAAGGCAAAACAACAACAAAAAAGAATCTGTAAAAGACAGAAATTACAAACTTAAAAATCATCTTTGTAAAAATATTATGTGTGACATCAAACTCTGAATGTGTAGAATTCTTACATAATGGGTTGAGTTGGAGATCTGAATGTTTGAATTTTCAAAATACTAAATTAAAGTAAAAACTATCATTGCTTTATGTACAGAAAGTCTACTTTTTGTTGTAGCAAGTTTATCTCATAGGGAAGTGAGTTTGTTTTTACCTTTTTAATTTCAGATTTTCGGTTAAAATAAACCATGTAGACTCATTATTGTTTTTGGACAGATGTACATACATGTATGTCAAGTGTTAAAATGAGGGCAAATAGCAAAGAAAAAACTGAAAGATTCAGGATATGCGAGCACACAAAAGCAAAAGAGCTCTCTTTTACAATAACGAAATTTAAGTGCATTAATTTAATACAATACAGTAGATGTCACTTACATCACAACAAAAATTGTGACACACCAACAGAGCGTAAATATTACACACAAGTTCAAAGATTATAAGAAAAGGAAGGTAGCTTAATAAAATATTTAGATCCCAAAAACTCATCATCATCATCATCACCATCGTCATCGTCATCATCATCATCATCATCATCATCATCATCATCATCATCATCATCATCATCATCATCATCTTATCCCCATAATCTTCACTATCAGCATCATCATCATCATCATCATCATCATCATCATTGTCATCAACCTCTTATCTTTGACGTCATTATCATTGTTATATCATCATCATCATCTTGTAAGCATTGACAAGGTCTCTTCATACACCTGTCTACTTAAAACCTCACTTTTTTGCTTTGTTCCCCTGCAGAACAAAAACAACGACTACCAGAAGGTGGAGTACTTGCTTGAGTTTGGCCAGTGGTTGTACTCAAACCACTTTCCTGCTTCAGATGTCCTGGACCAGTTAGAGTGGGCTTCAGATATTCTGTTGAACATGAAGGCTCCAGAGCCAGAGGGTAATTTAAAAAAGAAAAGAAAAAAGTTATATGTGTGTGTGTATATGTATTTATATATCATTTAGGAGTAAAAGCAATAAGTGAAAAGGTAACTGTCTCTGCAGTGCAAATATGATTTTTTTATTTTTGATCAACCCTCTTAAGTTTGGTTGTGGGAAAATGGCTAAAAATAGTATATTTCTAATAAGGGCGCATTGGTGTTACAAGGACAAGCAAAAATATTTTGTCACAGGTTTGAGCATTAAAGGTCAAAGAGTCTGAGACGATCTTGAAAGGCACACTTATGAGACTTAGTTTTTTACTGCTAGCTTTGAAATGTTACTCATCAAGTCGATTTGATTTAGAATAACTCCCTTAAAGCTGTGAGCTAGACAAATTTAAGAGGTCGAAAGTTAGAAAAATGTTGGGGTATGTGGAGATCTTTTCCAAGATTTGTATAAAGTAGGAAGGTTATGCCATCACTTGTAAAATGAAGCTTGATATATCAAAGTTAAATGCTCAGCAGTATCTCAGAGTGAAATTGCTCAAGAGTCAAAATGTGAGTTCATAAATATTGAAATGTTTCCATTGAATAGAATAAAATGAATCATACAAAAAGTAAAAAAATGAGTCAAGTTTGATTTTTTTTTTTCAAAATTGAAAGGATTAATTATTTTTGTGCTCTTTTCAAGTAATAGCTATTGCAGAGGTTGATAAAAAGTCAAGTTCTCAGCAAATCCTAAAGTTATCTAAGCTCATCAGTACAGAGGATTTCCAAATTGATGAGAAAAAGTCATCTGAAAGTAATGATGGTAATATTCCAGCTCAAAAAGTGTTCACAGATTTTTTTCTTTGTGGATTACATGTGATTCACACTGAACAGTCTTTTTATTGGTTCAAAGTTAAAAGTTCTTTATATTTGATTAATGCATTTCTTCATGTCTTTCTTTTTTCACAAGTTATTTTTGTGTTGTCAGTTATTTTGTTTACATTTTTTCCTTCTCAGCTGTTTCAGTGGAAACTAAGAAGCCAAAAGGTAATAATTTAAAAAAAAAGGATAAAATATTACACAAAAATGGGAAAAGAAATTGGTCCAACTTTTTACACATAACCTTTCATACTACTTTTGGGAAAGTCTTGCAATTTTTTACACTATTTGAAGTATGTGGTTGATGATCTATAAGAAGGATGAAATCTATGTTTCTATGGCTGATTTTCCCACAAAACATCTCATTTTTGTCGATATGCTTGCACAGAACAGTTATGGCTAATGTGTGAAGGTGATGGCATTTATATTAAACACTTGAAAATAAATGTAACAAAACTAATCCTTGTGATACTGATTTTTAGTTTACTCTTTCAATTTCTTGGGAGAGTAACACACAACAAATTACCGTCACTCATTAACAGCATCAAAATTAATACAATATTTATAGTTGAGAAAAGACATTATGAAACTTAAGCTTAATCACAAATTTTAAGTAAAGATATGAAAGTTGCTTCACAGATTGTTTTTTTTTCTTTTTGGATTTATGTGTGTGTGTGTGTGTGTTTTTGTTTGTTAGGTTTTTTTTTCTAAGATAAAAAAAATGTAAATGGCATTGTATGTTTATGAAAGAGAGTAAATGAGTAGTAAAAATTGTAACACCATTAGAATTTATTCTAATAACCACACAGGTCAGAATAGTGTTTCTCGAGAGTAATGTTTTCTTTCTATGATCCCAATTAAAGCTTGAGATTGATCTTGTTTTGTTGCAGAATTACTTTGCAAAAGTTAGTGAAAGCAAGATATGACAAATGAAACATTGAGGCTTGCAAAAGACATTCTATATAAAATAGCTTACTATTAAAAATGAGAAATTAGCTTAACATCTTAATTGTTACTGTCTTTTGAAAAAATCATACTTTAGACATTGCTCTAAAACCAATTTTCTGTCAAGAGAATTTTTTTGTTTAACTATTGACGTCTTATATTTCCAGCCTCAGATACATTTATGTGAGAAAATCTCAACAGCTTATGAAATTACGTTTTTGATAGTGATAAAACCAAACCAAGGTTGAAAAGCCTTTCATTTATACATTACTTATGTAAGGCTTAAATTGTCAGTGTGTGTCAAAACACACAGCTACTGTATTCAGTAAGATATTTTTACTCATGGCATAAATATCACATTCTTATCTTCCTCCCTGCTCTCAAAATTTAAAAAAGCCATATACTTGAGCTGTGAATTAAAGTAAGAAGCAAGCTTTTACATTTAATGAATTAAATATATCAAAGAAAAAATCATTTTATTGTTAATCCTCATTGAAATCCTCTAGCACCAATTCAAAGATACACTATGTTTTATATTTTCATGTTAGCTGATCACCTCTCCATACTTGCTCAGAAATTATGTAAATTTGACCTCTTTTCATAGCTTCAAAGAACTTTTTTTTTTTTTTTTAAAGCCTGTAGACTTAAGCCATTAGCCCCTAGGTGTAAGAGGAGACCAAATATACAATGTGCAGATAATGTCTAAAGTAGTACTCACTACCTACCTTCAGAAAGTTTGGTTTCAGTGTGAATATATGTATTGTGCAATTTCTGAATTGAACTATTATAATTTATCACACTTTTGTTTTGTTTGTTGTGTTACTTACTCACATCATTACTCATTGGAGCAGCCTCAAGGAAACGGGCATCTTCTGCTAGTGGCAGTAAAATTTCTCCTATGAAGGGTAAAAGCTTCATTATGCTACTAACATCCAGAATATTATGTTTTATTACTATAATTTGATGACATTAACCCCTTTAGTATATCAGCAATACGTGAGAATTTATTCATTTCTATTAGGCTTTATCCTGCCATTTTTAAAGATTGTTAAAATATTCTTTGCCTTATTTCTGTCAATAAAATCTTTTTTGTCATAAACTTTGGTATAAGGGCTCTCAAGAAATTTTGTACATAGCAGCTTCATATGTTTTAAGCATGAAGTGAAATGTGCAATAATGTAATTGATATTTTACATTGATTTTTTTTTAAGTCATAATTTTGACTTGTAGGACTTGTCATAAAAAAAGTCATTATCTTTGATGTTAAAAAAACAGTCTCTTTATGATGTGTATAATATGTGACAAATGATGAGTTACTCAAGCAAGTATCTGTATCTTATATGATGTATTTCTTACTTATGTTCAAATATACTGTCTTTTTTTTTCTTGATGAAGGTAAAAAAGGAGAAAAAGAAGATAAGGGAACAAAGAAAGTGAGTGGTAAAGACTCCGCTACAAGCAAGGCAAGTAGTGTAGGTGACATAGCTGCTGGAAAGCAGCCAGCAAAGAGAGCTTCCAGTGTTGCTTCTAGAGCTCTAGATGCTCGCAGTGAGACCAGTGATCAGGACAGTGACATCAATGCTATTGATTATGTCCCTGTAGTCAAGGAGGCAGATATAGGTATGATAGATATTAATATTTACTTTGATTATATTTTGTGCTCTTTTTTAAAATAAATATATTTTCAACATTTTTTTTTAATGCATTATGATGAATGCTTTATGTATGCTACATATTTTCAAAAGAATTTTTTAAAATTGTTTTTGCTAGTCTTTACAACCGATTTTGCATTGCATTTGCAATGATGGTGTAAGATGAGGATTTAAAAATCTTGCAATTGATTAATATAATTTTGATACTGTTGCTTTGTGGACTTAAGTCAAATGGATGAAAATCAATTACATATGTTTTTATGTTTTTTATCAGTGCATTTTTTATATGTGTGGTCTGATTTGTCCATGTAAAAATATATTTTTGTAATATTTTGTTTGCGAAATTTTTTCTCACAAACAAGTCGCATTATTAAATATTAATTTAATGAAAGTAATCGTTGTTTGTAAATATTATTAGATTTTGAGTGTTTTTAAATTTTTCTGTTGTTTTCCAGACAAATAGATTATTGTGTTTTGAATTAACTTTGTATTGTCTTGAAAACACCTTTACTCCTTTATTTCTTATACTAGGTGTTTTACCAGCCAATCCTCAACTAACAGTGCAAGATTTGTTTGAGATAAGACAGCTGGATGCTCTGATTAGATCTCAGGTCCTTCTTGCTGAAACAGTTGGGCATGAGTCTGAGCAGCACAGGGATATTTTGCTTATGGCACATGCCTATCTTGTTCGTTTGTGGCAGGTAAATATATTACTTAAAAGAACTTTTAGGTTGGAAATCAAGTAATTTTATGCTTGATAATTGCTACCTAAAAAAAAGTCCAAAAGTTTCAATGTGAGAGGTCTGTTTTAAAAATTCAAGAATCTGAGCTGTAAAGTGTTCCTGATAGAATGGAACCTTGGAGGTCATGTTATTTGAGAGAATAGCCTAGCTGCTTAAGCCATATTCTGATGTTCTTAGTAAAGTATCACTATTTTGTGTGGAATGGCCATGCCACTTGACCTTCAAGCCTTGCAGGGTGCCTTCCCAGAATAAAGTAGAAGATGCAGACAACATACCAGAGTGGATGGGTCTAAAGCTTAGGGACATTATGGGAACAAAGAACATGGAAAAATGGTGGAAGCTGGTTGCCAGATCTACATTGCTATAGCAAAAAAAAAAACAGTATCGTCCGTAGGTCCTAACACTGACGATACTGCTCTTCATTTGGTTACAACAGTGCAAAGGACAGCTGGTTTACAGGATAAAATGCAAAGATAAGGAAAATGTCAGAATAATAACATATCTACAGAAAGCAATCCCCAAAATAATGTTATACATTTATAATTTTTGTCTAAACTTACAACATCATCATCATCAGGTGCCTTGCTTTACAGCGTTGGCGATCATGGTCCTCCACTTTTTCCTGTCCTTTGTCGCTTCTATTGCTTCCAACGATTTCCCTGCCTTCAGCCAGTCTGTCAGGCCTTCAATGAGCTTTTCTCGTTGTTTTCCCCTACTGACTTACAACATAGACTACCATAATAACACTACTCTGTCCTAATCAACCTTTATTTTTGTCACTCTTTACATGTGTAGGTACTCATAAATGCAAGTGCAACCACTATAAAAGAAGTTGTAAAAAATGGAGGTTCACTTGTGAAAGAAGAAGCTCCAAAATCAGGAAAAGGGGCCCCAGGCAAGGATAAGAAAGATGACAAGAATATTAAGAAAGAAGAGAAGGTTAGTGAAATATTCATTTTGGAGACTAGAATTCCATGACTAATATTTCTTTTTTTTTGGTGTGAGGGTAAAGCATTCAGGTAATTTCATGAAGAAATGTGATTTTTTTTTTTTTTTTTTTTTCAATTTAGGTGTATTTTTTTTAACTTATCCTGAAGCTCCTTAAAGTCCCAAAGCTTGATGCAACAAAATTCAGTTTACTTTAACAGGAAAATACAATAACAATCTTTTTGGAGGATATGTTAACAGTATGAATAAGGCTGGAAATTATTTTGATTTAAGATTTTTTTTTTTGTATATGGTACGAATACTATTCTGATTTATATATTAAAATTGAGGTGCCCTTATTATATATTTTTCTATGTTGCTGCATTATTTTTGCTTTCATCAGGAAGAGATTCTTGAAATCATCATTCCTATCAACCTTATCATCATAGATCATTACATAACTTTGTTAGTATGTTCTAATACAATTGAAATTTATTTTGTAGTTTTGTAAAAATCAGTGTTTGGCATCATTCATTGAATTTTATATACAATACTCCATAAATTTTTTTAAGCCCAAAGTCAAGAGAAAGTGTCCTGTGGATGCCTTACCCTCTGATTTGGAGACTTGGGCAACATATGACTGGCCAGATGAAGGAATTGAGGCATTCAAAGCTGACAATCTCCAAAATGTTGCCATTACAACAAAGAATATACCAAAGCCTGTAAGTATTATGAGTAATAGGCCCGCACTTCTTTTATAGATTACTTTTACTTATGTCCAAATATCACTATTGGTATTGCTGCCTCTTAATTTCAATCTAGTTATCAGCACATAACTTTGTTTTAAGTTGAACAAAGATTAAAATTTTACTGCAGAAGTTGACCATCTGATAAATTTTCACCCTTTTGTTGGCTTTCTACACACTTTATTTTATATTTTAAGATTTCAGTTTATTAGAATCAATAATGATATCAACTTAACTTATTTTATAAGACTTTAAGTTACCAGATAATTTTTTTTTTTTGCAAAATAAACAGCATCCTAGAATGTTGGATCTAATAAATAAAAATTATTTGGAGTGGTTTCAAAATATTTCTTTAGCTTTAATAGTTCATACTTTTATTACATTGAATGTTTTCTACAGTTAAAACATTTTTTTCAGCACACTTTGGAATTTAAAAATTGCAGTGGATCTGGCTAAATTGGACCTGCCTTGGGACACATACAGTAGTCAAATTATCTGTGAATTTTATATACCCAAAATATGTTGTAAAGAAAATATTAACATTGAAATCTACATGTTAATTTGAAAATTATTTTTATCAGGATTTAAAGTAAATAGAAACTGCTTATGTCTCCTTTTTTTTTGTTTCCTGCAGATGCTGACTCTTCACTACACAGAAAGTCTCATACAACAGCTCAGAGATGTAGGCTACAGTCATCTGACTTTGCCAATCCTGGCCTTCCAGGATTTGCTTTCTCGAACTGTACTTGCCAGTCCAGCACTTTTCAATCTGATTCACCTCAGGTAAGAAACAAAAATCATATTAAATGCTTTTGTGAAGAAGCATCATTAACAACTTCGTCTATTAGCAGCAGGCCTGAAAGCTGTATCTGTTTCACCTGCAATCCATGAACGAGCCAGGATTTAAATAGCCATTTCACTTATTAACATCCCACATGAGCTTTACCTATTTTTTTACTGTTTTAGTACTAATAGGTTTAATTTGCTTCAGACTGGAATGTGTAGTTAAAAATTTGTTTCCTCACTCCATTTAAATTTCATATTGACGAAAATAATGTCTGCACTAGAGGATTCTACCCAATGTCCATCAACTTTCTAAAATTTCATTGGAGTCACAGAAAGTAAGATATTTAGCAGTTCTCATATGTCTTTTAGCCTTCAAAAGGAGCTTATTTGGGTGAAAGGAGGGAGGGAAGGGGAGTTCTTTTGAAACAATGACATGTACACATATATCATAATATATCTCAGATTGTTTTTATTTATTGGTTTGCTGTGGCTTTTTAAAATACTTAATTTTTGTTTTCTTTAACAGATGGTTTGAAATCTGCCAGGAACTAGACTTGAGGAACTGTGCCAGCCATCATTTAAAGCTTTTAGGCAACTTGCACATTAGTGAAGAGGATCAGGCTAGGTATGATACAATTTTTTTTAAAAAATGCGCCATGGAATTCAGTAGCAAACAACTAGCAAGCTGCACATGTGATTAATAGTAGACTTTCTAAACAGAGAGAGGTTTTTTTTTTTTTTTTAATTTAAAAGGTAATGATATATATCTAGAGACCAGGCCAAATGAGTTCCAAGTCACATTTTAATTTTTCAAATCATTAGTTTAAAATTTATTCTATGAAATTTGCTACAGCAAAAGCATAACGGATATTATGTAACTCTGTGTCAATTTATTGGCAATTTCAATCAATCTTGTGCCTTGCTTTATAGTATTGGCATCATTTCCCTCTGTTCTCAATTTTTCATGACTCAGATTGAATTCCCAATGATAAAAAATAAAGTAATTGTGCAGTATGGAGACTTTGCTTTACTTTTTGGGCTGGTGGTTGCCACCCTTGTTTCTGAGGTAACATCGGAGCCTGGTCTCCTGTTTACTGCATGGCTCGCTGGGGGAACTTCTGCATAATTTTTGTTGCTGTGTTCATGGCAACTTGGTCTTGCCGCCAAAGGATTTCGTTCACAGACTTATTAGGCCACCTCCCAGGGCGGTCTCCGACCATCTCACGGCACTTGGACGAAATATGCAGAACTGTTTATTCTTGTTCCCCGCAAAGATTACAGGCAGTGGTGGCAGACCAACTGCGTTGCACTTGGTCCGACAGGAGGAGCGTGTGCTTTGCTCTTGCACAAAAGATTAGTACTGCGTCACTTCTGTGCAGACCTTGTTGGTAATCATTTGCCTTGTAGGCTTCATAGAATTGGGAGTCATCATTAGATGACTGTTCCACACTCCAGAGCTTGGCGGTGCTGTGTCTTGGACCGATCTTACATCCTACAGCATTAATGGTTTCAGTGGCCGTGGCTGTGTCCTTCCTTAATTTGGTAGTCCATCAGCTATCTCATTGCCGAGGACTCCAACATGTAAAGGAAGCCACTGGACTACGGTCTGCACCCCCTCTGTTTTCTGCAAAGTCTGCTAGCAGCATTGCCTCTCCAATGCTTTTCACTGCCGGATCCACCAAGAGCTCACACCAAAGCCTGGCAGTCAGTAAAGATGCCCTTGCCTGGTAGAGCAGCTCCTTCCCGCTGCCTCCTGATAATGGCACATAGACACTCGTTGACTGCCATTAGCTCATACTCATAGCTGCATGTCGTTTCTCCCATCAGCCCACAAATCTGAGAAGTATTACCATCAGGCCATAGGATGTAGATCCCGTTGCCCCATTCCCAGTGCCCCCAGTTATGGAACCGTCTGAGTATGCCAGTGCATACTCCCTACCATGCTTTGCAATGGTTTCTAAGGACAGGGCTCTCATAGTGAGGGGACATCTCTTCCTTCCTGCATATCTGTCCAATGTACAAGCTGATTTCAGGGAGGGTGGGCACCGCGTTGGGACATGGAGCAGCACTTTGTTGAGAGATAGTGGGCCACACTGAGAACTGATGCTTTTTTGATTCTGTGGCATCATGTGGCGAATTCAACTACTGTCGACCTCAGTGGTGCACCCTCTCCGATTTGAAGGTATTTCTTTTGGACTAGAGGGTTTGCTCACCCCTCCTGAGGTTAAGTGGCTCGCATCCGGCTGCAAGCTCCAGGATCACAATTGGGTGCTCTGGAGTGCCTCCAATTCGAGATGTAATGCAGTGTTATGAACCTTATCTAACTTTTCTAGGGACATTCGGCTGGCCAAATTCAGCACCCCCAGTTTGTCCCAACTAGCTTCTGTAGAATTGTTGTCCTTTCTTGCATGCTATCTGCCACCTCCTTGATGTGGCACCTGAGGCATAGCTGTGGGTCCAGCGATATGCCAAGGTACCTTGAGAGGTCATCTTGTTTAAGGGACTCCCCCCTGATATGAATCTCCAGATCCTTCTGCAGCACTAGGTTGCTGAGCAGAAGGTGGTGTATGCAGACTTTCTTGTGTTTATCTGCATCTTCCAGCGCTCACTGAAGTGCTTGAGCGAAGCAAGGTCCCTATTGATAGCTACTGTAGCTTTATCAACATCTGAGTCTTGCTACCACAAGACTGTGTCATCTGCTTAAGAGAGCCTAGTTGGTGTACAGAATGCGTCGCTGATATTGTTCATGAACATCAGGAACAAGGTACAGCTGAGGGCACTCCCCTGTGGTAGCCCGTCCAGTACAGATGAAGCGTTCCGTGAGGAAAACTTGGAGCCATCCATACATTTGGCCTATAATACCATGCTCCTAAAGTCTCACTTGCAAACCGGTGCGCCACACTTGATCATAAGCTTTCTCCAGATTGACAAAGTAACAGTGTGAGATTTTGCTTGTCATGCATTTATGACACTTTGAGTAAATCGGACTAACTTGTCCATGGTTATTCTGTATCTCCAAAATTCTGACTGGAACTTGTCAAGGCAAGCTCTCTGCTCAAAGTAGTGAGCCGAGCATTCACCATACGCTCCATGGTCGTGCTGATCCACAGATGTGAGTGAGATCACATGGTAGCTTTTGGCTCTCTTCAGGATTGGTACCAGAACCACTTTGTGCAAGGTGCGTGGCAATTCTCCATTTCTCCATATACTGTTGAACAAGTTGAGCAAGGCTCATTTCGCACTTGGTCCCAAGTGGGCTAACATTTCTTGTGTTATGCCGTCAAGACCCAGTGACTTGACTGTCTTGCCCTTCCGCAGTGTGATGTTGTGTTTGTTTTCCGTAAATTCTACTTTGAATGTTCCATTGCTTGCCGTGGGCTTGTGCTGCAGTGCTTTCTTTAGCCTTCACATTCTCGGGTCCGCTACTAGATCCCGAGGGACTTTATTAATCTTCTAGAAGTACTTGATAAAAGCATCGGCTTCTTTCCAGTCGGCACTCAATGTTTTTCCATTCATTATGAGAGCTTCCACGCGAACTGTGTTACCTCTACTACTGACACTTCAGATAAATTGCCATGCAACTATTGGATCTGAAGATGGTTTCAGATTCGTGCATACACATAGCCATTCTTTCGTCTGGGCAACCTAGCCCATTTTCTTTGCCCTTCAGCAGGGAGCATTGTACTGCTTTCTGTTTGTGATCATTCTGGACTTCAAAAATTTTTGTCTCGCTTGCTTTTGCTTAGTGACTGCCTGGGCAAATGATCAAATACTTGCAGACCACTCCCTGCAATATCCTGCGTCTAGTGGCGCAAAGTAACACTCAGGTAAAAGCTTCGTTCACTTTGCTGATGGGCATGCTGTCATGTTGTACATTGCTCAGAGCCTTATCAAGTGTTTTGCTTGACACTTTCTAGTTGGCCTAGTGGAAATTCCATCTGGGTTTGTTGTCCTTGCCTTGCGCCAGTGCACAACAATTGATGGTTATGATGGGCGGCAGGTGATCAGAGCAACGTCTTTGAGTACCTCCTTTGACTCTGCGCTATCAGTTGAAACCAAATCAATGTTCAGGCAAAACAATCCCCCTCGTGAGTGTAGGTAGGTGGATTCAGACCTCTCCGACACCAGTGAGGTCAAGTTTGATCCATGTATTAAGTTGACCACCCATTCTCCTACCGCATCGCTGTTCTTATATCCAAAGGTCTTTGCATCACCTGCCTCTGGCATACACGTAAACCTATGGAGTCCAACCGCTGGGTGTTTGGTACCAGTTTCATATCTAGTATTTCTTTCCTCAAGACCAAACCTTACCGTCTTGGGGGTCTGACAAAGAGTGGGTTCGTACATTTTGGACTGTCCCCCTAAGATCTTTTCTGATGATGATGGTGATGCTGCAGCATGCCTTCCCCACCAGACGACATTGGTATCAGTGACAAATGTATCCTGGAAGGGAGCATTCGCTATCCTTTTTGAGGAGCATCTAGTGCGCTAGAACTATGTGGACTCCTCTTCTAATGAGAACAGTCTGCAGTTCTGTGTGGCGCAGTGTGAGACACCCCTGGACATTCAACTGCAATACTCTGAGCGATCCAGAGTTTGATAAAGGAGGTTTCCGATTTCCCTCTAGTTGGTTCTGTATGTTCATTGTCCGTGTGATGTTCCAAGGTTGTTTGCTGTGTTTGTCCGTCCAGTGCAATATATCAAGTTGCGCGGCTGTCCAATTGAGTCCATCATTTTAATTGCCATCGTGTATGAGATGACTTCATCCAGTAATGTGGATTTTTTCCTGCTCTTCCTCCCCTGCCTTCTATTAATCATTTAACTTCAGAAAAAAATTGTAAAGAAGGAAAAAATAATTTTTTACTTTAAAGTATTTTATGGAACTTTCAACTCTTAAGAGGAGGAACAGCAGCTGGCTTTGATCTGGATCTGTAATTACTTGAATCATTGATTTCTTTTTTTTTTTTTAATTTGACATTTCTTTTGCTCGTAAGAGAATGGAAGTTAATACAATTTTTGTTTCTGTAGTTTAAAAAATTGAAAAATTTTTAATTTAGAACAAGTATTAGATGTTTTTTTGGTAGCCACAGTGTATCAATTACTTTTCATGCTTGCAATTACTTATGTTCAGATAATATTTACCGATTGTAAGAGTATTTTATATTTCTTCAAAAACCTCATGATTTTCTCAGAGAATGTTTGTACTTCATCAAATGTTCCTCCTTTTCCAAAGCTTACATACCAATTTCTTTTAAATTTGGCCCAGTAGTAATCATTGATATTCTTGATGGCCCTGTAGAAATTCTTTTATCAATATCATGTTTACTGAAATTTGACTTTTTTTCATGAAAATGTCTCAGCTACATGTAGAAGGGGAAAAAAATTAATAAAAAGAAACTTATTACATTATTGAAATAAATCTCTCTTATGCATTTCAGAATATGTCATTTCAAATGATTTTAAACTTCAACAACTGGAAGAAAAAAAGTTTTGAAAATCACATAGTTAGCTCATCAAATTCAAGACGGCAGTCTTTATCATTGTAACCATTAGTCAGAAATATTTTTCACTCAAATTTTCCCCCCAAAAAAAGGCCGAGTCACAAGTGACAACAAATTTTTTTTCTGATGCTTTTTTTCAATGACCTGAGATATCACATAATTATTTATCTCAGATCACGGGATGAAATTGCAAATTGGAAAGAAAAGCAGTTACAAGTGGCCCAGGAGGAACAGAGAGTGAAGGAGACACTTGCTAGCAAAAATGCTGAAGCGATGTCAAGGCCTAAAGCTCCTGCTAAATCGGATCTGGCTCAGGAAGATGCTAAAGTACGTTATTACCAAATTATATGTTATGATGTGTGCCTTAGGATGATTATGGAATTGTCCAGTGTTATAATTTACCTCTTTTGTTTAAAATTCTTGTTTTGTGTTCTTATGTTTTCTTTTCATTTTCGCTAAAATTTTTGTTAGTGCCAAATAACAATAAAAGAATGTATATTTTTTTAAGCCCCTTATTATCATCATTTCTAAACATTAGTATGTCTCTTCTTCGCTGGCCAAGGATCTATAGCACAGTTACTATTGAGTCCACCCTGAGATCTGCAGGAGCCCTTCTGTTGCGGGTTTGAGCCCACCACTGGCATCCTGGCCTGATGGAGGGCCTAAAAGACTGAGATCATCTTGTTGTCGACTGACCATACACAAAAACCATCTTTGCTCAAAACAAAAAGAAATTAATTGAGCACTTGGACAACTTTAGAGCTGTGGATGTTTTGGTTTATATTGTAAATGGATATTTTCTTACTCTCTTAAATTTAGAAAACTTTCTTTTTTCAAAATACAGTACATTTTTTTTCTGATCAGCAAAAAAAAAGGATCATGCGGTTTGTCAGTTTTTCAGTAAAAAATTGGACATTGAAAATAGCAAAGAGAAAATACAGAAAACCAATGGCATCATGTTTTTGTCTCAGGGTGTCTTACCTCAGGTGGAGCTTCACTTGGGCAAAGTATTAGGCAGTATATCATTCAGAGATTTATGGACAGACACAGCAGAAGTCCTCATCAGACAGGTAAAATAGATTTTTTTTTGTGCCTATCATGTAAGTTAAAGAAAATTCCAACATATAAATGTACCCACAGCTTTTTTTTTTTAAATTGTGTATTTTCTTTCTTTAGAATGGCTGTGGTAAATAAATACTTTCAACAGAGTAGAAGATAAGCTTTTATTTTTTTTTAAATCATCTTGAAATTTTTTTCTGAAGAAAAAAGTTATCCAGTTATTTTTTTTTTCAAAGTCATATGTATTGATTTAATAAAATCAAAGAATATGCAAACACATGTGCCTTGAAAGCATAATAAGTATGAAATAGAATATTAGGCTTTATGAGAAACATTTAAAGTATACATGAAAGATTATATTAATTTTTTTTTTTTGCTTTGTTTGTTTGTTGTTTTTTTTTTAAATAATAATCTGCTTACTTTGTATGCAAAATGTATGACATCAAAGCAAAAATTTGGTAAAAAGACATTTAAAAAATAAGCAACATGAACTAATGGTTTTCTCTTTCTTTTTTTAGGGGCAGTATCAACGAGCCAGAGAATACTTGACAGAAGCACATGTCGCAGCTGAGGTTTGTAAAAATTAAAAAAAAAAAGTATTCTTTATAAGAAATAGTATCCCAATTTGTAACAGAAAGTTTTTGGGTTTCTTTCTTGCTATAGATTGAAAATTTATAATGTCTTATTTTTAATTCACAATTGTATTTTTTTTTAAGTGAAAAGATTATGAATAGTTGTCAATTTTTTTTTAATTTTGAGGATATTAAAATTAATAACTTTTATAAGGAAATGAAATATTTTCATTGGCATGAACATTTCCAGTTAAAATGCTGTAAATTTATGAAAAATTCTTAACAGTCATAAGCATTCTAAAAATTTCTTTTTCCATTACAGCAAAGAAATGTTCATTTTTAATCATCCTTCTTTTATCATATATCAGGTATATTCTGTATTTTAATAGGCGTTTTCAGATAGTGCTCTGCAGTCCAAAATATATCTACAGCTTGCCAGGCTTGCTTTTTGTGAAGCTCAGTATGGCCAGGCAATTGTATTATGTCATAAGGCTCAGGTGAGACACAATTTTTAACTAAGTTCATTAAATCATGTTATGTGCCGTTGTTGAATGGAGTTGAGAATTTGTAGATTTTGCTTTAAAAAAAAATTTGAAAAAATCCCAATTTTTATCATCAGTACAAAATTTTGTATGGGCATGAACACTATCCATTACTTGCAATTCAAATATATATATTTCAAATAAGTCTCTTCCACTTTTTATCAAATTCAGGCATGATTGGACATACTTGCCTTCAATTCCACAATAAAACAAAAAAAATGTCATGTATTTAGAAAATATGGCTGATTTTCTGTAATATTCTTATAATTGTACAAAACGTTCATTGCCTTTTTTTCATTACATGTTATTTTGTCACAAAAAATCTATCTCCAGCAAGATATATGTAACAGTTGCTTGGAAATCTGGAATAGCCTTTACATTCGTAACAATATAATATAATACTAGAGGCTTTTACATATATAACAAGTTTACTTTTTTAGGAATCAGACTTTTAAAAAAAAAAATTAAAGTAAAAGGTAGTTTCAGCTAGATAGACAACAAGAAGGGTCTTGATTTAATTGAACAGGTAAAGATTTTACTAATGGCACATGAAGAACAAAGCGTAAGAAACATTTCCTTTGATTACAATGATGGTTTTGAACTGTTGTTTTATCAACATAATGAATTTAAACATTTAAATGTTGAGTGCTAGTTTACTTCTAGATCTTAATCTGTTAGACATAAAAACCTCTAAAAAATCTATGAATACTAAGATGTAGATTCTCAAGATTGCTTTTTTGAGACCTCTGATTTTTTTAATAAGATTTAGATGTATGTTATCTGGATTTTCAATGCATTGCATTCAATGCTTTGAAAAGGAAAAGATGAAAAATGCCCTTTCTGAGAAAGGCATTCTATTGACCTTCATTTTTATTCATTATTGCAAATAAAAATTAAATTGTTGTAAAATAAAACACGTATTTTTCTCAACCTTTGAATTTTCTTTTGTTTTTATTTACCACATTTGACTCAAAGACGTGTAGATTATGGTCCATTAAAAATTAATTAAGTCCGATAAGCAGTTTAAAAGGATATGATATAGATATAGGAACTTATATTGAAAAAAAATTCTCAAAATATTTAAAATAAAAAAAAAAAAACCTGACTGTCTATTATTTTTCAGAAATGGGTTGATAAAAATGTCAATAAAATTTCAAATGATTTGAACATCAACTGTCAGAGGAGATAGGTTTTAAAAAACCTCATAATTAGCTCACTGAGTGGCAACTTTTTTCCAATATTTGTCACGCTAATATGACCATGGCTGATTCATGTTAAAACCCTATTTTAAATAACACACACACAAAAAAACACCATAGTTGCTGCCCTCCCCCTTAAGAGAAAATAATGTAACTTTGAAATATGTTTTAATTATATGGTTGCTATGACAGGAAGTAAAAGAGGCGGATGAGAAGTTCTGGTATGAAACCATCATGCTATTGGCAAAAGCTACTTTAAAAGAGGAGTACAGCATTAAATCTGTGAGAAAAGTGAGTAGTATCTCCTACCAGCTCTCTAACAAATTTCTTAAGGGCCTTTAATGGCCTTTAAGGGCCTTTAAATACAAGGTTGATTTAAATTCTAAATAACAGAAGTAATAAACAAATGTATCAAAGAATTGCAATAATCTCTTTTTTTTTTTTTTTAATATTATCAACAACAGTTTTTGGAAACATGATTTTAAGTTTAAGATTAATTTATACATCACAATTAATACCAAAAGAACTACAGCAGTCATAAATACAGTTAATTAACATCACCAATGCATCAGTGTCAAATAGTTAGTCATTTAGAATTACTTTAAAAAGATGGGCTGTGAGGAGAAATATTCATTATTTTGCCTTTTTGTATCTGGTCTTATAAATTTAGGCCAAGAAAATTCTTGTGTATGCTATCAATGAATTCAGCAGTTATGCGGATGAAAATGTCAACCGCCAAAATTCAGCCCGCTTTTATTGCTCTAAACTGGAAACCATGTGAGTATTTTGACGGACAATAAATTTATCCAGCAGAAAAATTTATAATATCAACCATCTGTTTGTCTTGAGATCAGTAAATTATGAGACGTAAGTCACATTTTTAACATTCCAAACCACCAATATGATTTTAAATTTTTTCCATGAGCTGTGTAAATGGCAAGCTTTTTAGAGATCTATGTTAAGGCATTTATAATTTAATACAATTATTTACGTATGTTAAAAAAATGAATAGCACAAACGTAAATGTTTAAAAAGTTTTATTTGCAATGTTTAGCTCTTTAAGATGGCCTCAAGATATTTGATTTTTTCATTTTGTGAGTCACCAGTCAGAAAATTTGAATGCAGATTCACTTAAGACGAAAATAACATTTTCATCATGAGTGAATTACCTTTAAATTCTCAAAAGCTGACTGTGACGCTGCACATTTATGAATTAAAAAGACATAAGAATAGTTCTCTTTGCAATAATTCCTGAAATGAAATTTTTTTAATTTCCTTTGATTTTTTTCCTTTTGCCAAAGTTTCTTTGATGCAATATTATTTTAATTTATTTTCTTCGTTCCAATCAAGTGTCTGCAAAATGTTGTTACTACTAAATCTTAAGCTATTACAATGATATTACAAAGAAAATAAAAATGTACATTTCCAATTAAACCTTCATGGCTCTTTTTGCAAAATAAATTATATAAATATTTTATCCAGGTCCTTTTTGTTGGTCTCTCTCTGTCTCTGTGTCTCTCATGCTGTCTTCTGCCTGTTCATCTCTCTCTCTCTTTCTCTCTCTCCTTCTTTCTTTTTCTGTCTCTTTCTTTTTTTTTCCTCCTGATCTCTCTTACCCTTTTCCGTCCCCACATTTTTCTTTCAATCATTTTTTTTAAACATGAAGTCTGCTGGATCATATATCTGTTTCTCATATAATACCTATATGCCCAGGTATGATCTTGCTCTCCCACGGAATTCTTACATTTTAATCTACTGTTCGGGCTCTTTTGTTCTCTTTAACCAGGCTTGTAAAGATACACACAAAGAGCATCTTGCAGGGTCCTCGAGAGCTTAATGACCCACAGGTTCTTAATGCAGTTCTGCAGAGTTGTGAGCGCTATGAGGCAGTGGCGGAACGCCTGGTATTATTGAGACGCTGGAGAGATGCTGCAGCTGTGACAGTTGAGCATGGACGTTTACTGCGACTTCTTGCAACACAGGCCGCTGCAGCAGAGGCATCAGACAAAGAGCTCCGCAGGGTTTATTACATGCAGGTAAGATGCCATTTCACCATAGTTGATTTAGCTCACCATTGTCTGGCATTTGCTGTTTTGTTGTGTGTGAGAAAGGACTATGATGGATTCAACAGTGCTCAGCTGTTAGCTTTTCTCTATTTGCTTCTTAATTTAAAATCTGTTTCAAATTCAAAACTAACTTAACTGTTAAGTCTTTATGAATTTTATGACTCTGTCAAAATCATATGGACAGGTACTTGTATGGTAGATGTCAGTTACAAGATCTTTATGAAAATGAAATAGTAAGAGACATGAGATAGTCTCTTTCTCTCTCTCTCTCTCTCTCTCTCTCTCTCTCTCTCTCTCTCTCTCTCTCTCTCTCTCTCTCTNTTTAAATTTTTTTTTTTTTTTTGGGGGGGGGAGAGCTTATAAAGGATAGCATGTTCAATGCAAGTATAAAGTATGATGAGTGATACCCAAATATCTTTATGGTGGAAAGCTAAAACTGAAAGCGACAATTCTAAAAAGAATTAATAATTTAAAAAAAGGTATAAAAGGTAAAAATGCATGGAATTATATTACACTTCTTTTTTTTCCATCATTTTCTAACCAATTTTTTCCAGACTGTGAATGCTATGAAGCAAGCAGCAACTTTAGCTGAGAAAGTCTATGTGGATGTTCATACTCTCAGCTCTTTAGCAGAAGTTGGTAGCATTTATTTGATTAATCTATCAAAATCATGACATAATAATTAATAATATATAATTATGGTTATGCAGTGTTAAATTGTGCCTTCAGTGTCATGGTTTTTTGGTTTCCAAGTCTTGTTTATCTTTTTTTTTTTACTGTTGTTGTTTTTTTTTTTAGAAATTAGACTTTGTCTACATCATGAGCTCACACATTACTTTTTAACTGGTCAAGACTCAGTAAAAAATTGCATCTATAACAAATTTATGAGTAGTGATTATGTAAAATGAGGATTGATTATCAAAACTATGTTTTTCAAATTAAAAAAAAAAAAGGTTAAAAAGAGACAGTTGGAATTTTCTTTCCTTTTAAATTCTGCCACAATAAAATTAAAACCCTATTTCAAATAATTAAAATTTTCTTAAAATCCTTTTTTCATATAATCGATTATAACTATCCAATAACTAAGTACACTGCAAAAATGTTTGTATTTCCTAAATTTATATAGAATAATTGTTATCTGTGATTAATGGTGATTTATGAATATTAAAGGGAAAAGCATGCATTAATAAGGTCTTTCAATACTTATAAATAAATTCTTTAGCTTTGCAAGTTCTTTATAATTTTTGTTCCAGAATTTTTATCTAAAAATAATACTTTTAAACTTTTTAAAGGTTAGTTCTTGTTAAAACTTCTTCCCTTTTGCAAATTTTACAAGCAAAAGAACTTTAGTTTATATTTAACTATTTGAAATGTCCAGAGTTATTCTAAGTTGGCAAGAGCTTGTAAAATATATTTTGGCATTCATAAGTATACAACTTGTTTTTTAACAAGTTCTTAACAGTGAGGCTTTCATTTCTAAAAAAAATTTGTATTAATATTATTTCTTTTTAATGATGTGGGTTTTTTCATACAGATGCAAATGGTTAGTACTCCAGTACAAAGAGAATTTGCCAGCTTGAATATTGAGTTGGGTGAGCTCCTTACAGAGGTTCTCATTAGTGGTGGAGATGAGCAGCGACAGAGACAACACATTGAGGAACGTAAAGCTTCAATCACTCGCCTTGTGGAGGAGTATGTGAGTGAATCACCTGTTTTCCAGGATAAGGAAAGGCAATGGATGGATTTGTGCAGGTAAAATGAGTTTGTTGAAAACTGCTTAACTATAATATTATTCAATATTTTACTTCTGATGTTAGATATAACATGAAATAGTGATCACATAAAACTACTCATTTCTATAATTGAATGTTTTAAAAAGGCTTAGATTATGATCCGTTTATAACTTGGTTTTTTTTTTTTTTAAATTTTATGGGCCTTTTTTATTTGTCTTTTTTTTCTAATTTTTGTTATCTATATATGTTCAACAATAGATTCTTTCAGGATATCTCATTTTAATCATAAAAATCATTTATGTTTACAAACCACACTCTATGTTTCCTCTAGGTTGTATTTAATATTTTTGAAGAATTTCCATCTTTTCACACCTTTATTTAAGATTAAATAAACATACCCTTTGGAAACCCTGATCTCTTTTGTGATTAGGATCTTTCTGTTTTCTAGGATTTGCCTTAATTTAGTGAATTGTTACGAGGTGTTCCATATCTTCTTGTTATTTTTCTTTGGTAATTAAAAATGGAACAAGGGGAATTGTCTGAAGTTACAAATACCTTGAAATTAACAGTGATAAACAACTCAACTGGTGCAAGCACACAACTATGGAAAGTATTTTACTGTTTAGTATTATGGGCTGATTTGGGAACATCAGAAACCAAAACAAAGATTATTCGGATAAAGCAAAAAAAAAAAAAAAATAGATCATTAAATGATTCAGGAATTGAGGCAAATATTTTTTAGACCCTTTACTGTGATACATTTGTAAAGAAAATAAATAACATCATAAGAGACACAACTCATCCATTTTGCAATACAAATTTCTAAATCAAATCGAAGTGGAAGAGTTATTTTTATTAAAGTTTAAAAAAAAGGGAAATACAGAAATATTTTTTGGCAAACTCCATCAAATTACAGTCATTGTTATGATCTTTAATTTGACAAGTTCACATGATGTGTGTGTGTCTGAAGGGATGTGTATGATAGCATGTGTGTATGTACTCATGTGTTCACCCAGTTGGTTTATTATTAAAAGGAAATTATATATGTCAATTCAAGCAAGATATCAGCTGTCCAAGGAAAAGAATTATACACATTTTGGTAAATAAATTTATATATCTCATCTAGCTTATCTTATTCCTGGGATAAAGTCTCCATGTGCGATTAAAAAAGGTTTAATCTCTAGGTATTCAAGCTTACAAACTTGTTTGATCTTTTTACTCTTGATTATGAGAGACAGCTATACACTATTTTGTTGTTGTTGTTTTGTTTTAAATGCTTACTGCCACTGTTCCATCTAAGTGAAAATAATATATGAAAATCTCAATTTAAAGCATCTAAAGGATTAATTTTTAATTTTTTGTCAAAAGGATTGCTGGAGATGAAGCATCTGCTCTGTTTCTGAGTGTACATTCTCTCTGCCACCGGATTCCAAAATTGAAAGCAAGGGTAAGACAGGAAGTGTACAATACAACATTTAGTTTTCATATAGATCTTGTAAATCTTTATATTTGGAAATCAAGTCATAATCCATAAAAGTTTTATGAACCAATTCGAAGTTTAAAATTTTGTTTTCTTTCTTTTCACATTTTAAAATGCTTACAAAATGCACCCTTTTCTTTTTCAAGATAGCTTAAGTCCAAAGTAAAGATTAATCATGTAATGCATTTTGCTTTTCTCAGAGTCTTGTAGGACTTGGAAGGTTGCTTCGTGTAGTATCTGAACACCATGGTTCAGATCAACCATCACAATGGATAGTTTATGTTGTGGTTAGTATCCTAGTGTTTAAACCATTCATTGACTTCTCTACTAATTGTATTTATGCAAAATTTTTCTTTTCTATTATTACTTGAAATTCAATGAATTTGTCTGCAATGTCTATCTGAATGCCCAGTACATAAAAATGAAGACATAGTTCTTTAAAAAGAACAATGCATCGTTTTGGCACAGATTATTAGGTATAAGCATATTTATCTTATTTAAATCAAAATTCCGTATTTTATAAGCTTGATCCATTAAATGTTCATGTACTCAAACGTAGTTATATCTTTTTCTATGAACAATCAATCAATGTCTTCATCTGGATTGCAAGTATAAATACATTCAATAGTCAGTGCAAGAAGATTGGAAAATGTATTTTAAAACATTTTGATTAATAGGTTTGCCCGAAATTGCTGTTTAAAAATTTTAAGATCTTGATTTTGGCATTATGAACTTTGCGATTTTCCGAACAATAAGTATTTTTTTTAATGTATATGTAAGACTTCATTGGCTCTTTTACTAAATGCAAAAGACTGACATATGATGGCTATTGAGCCTTTGATTGAATAACTATTTAATTTATCTCATAAGTGCGACAGATTTGTTTTTTCATTTGTATTAACTTTTCTATAAATTCTTATATGAAACACAGGTGGTCAGTTATTTATTACCCTCAAAGTATCAAAAGTAACTTTTTCTTTACTCTGGAATACATGCCATCAGGAGCAGCTGAAGCTCCAGCTGGCAGCTGAAGAAGCAGAGGCTGAAAGAGCAGCAGCTGCAGAAAAGGCTGCGCTTCAAATGCTAGAAGAGGATGAAAAAGATGTGGAGGGTGAGAAAGATGCCAATGCTAATCAGGAGATCCAACCTGATGCAGAACTGGCAGCAGAGGATGATGCGGATGACGATGAGGAGATGGAGATGGATGAAGTGCAGATGAGAAAGAGGGCCAAATACATTAAAACCATCAAAGAAAAATGGGTAAATATATTTTGTAAAATAATAAGTGTTACGTTGAAAAACTGTGGCACTTCTTGTATCATAATGTTTTAATCATGTTATTGATATTGATTTGATTGCAGATATGTGCTGATAAGAAGAATTTTGTTTCCAAGATGTTATTGGCTATTGTTTTTTTAAGTTATTGTTTCACTTTAAGCCATGTTAAAGATAGTATTGATATTGTTCTCATTAGAAAGAGGAAGTAAATCACAAATCTGAAAGATTTTAAATCTTGCAATGTTTTCTTTAACCACCCTGAACTATCAGTTTTGAAATTTGTAATCATTTTAATATCTTAATATACCTAGCCTTAGGATCTCATGTACTACGCCAGTCAATCATAAATAATTTCATTGGATACCCTGTATACTCTGCCAGTCTTTGATTGTCTATGATATGCCTTTTAATTCAGAATATTCCACTCCATATTGTACTAGAGGGAAATCAAAAGCTTTCCTTGTTTTTAAAACTTAGATTGTTTTATCTGAACCCTTTTGTTTCAACTGCAATCAAGAAATCAACAAGAGCCATAAAACACCTAACACCCTGCTATACATGTGGTTTGAAAGCAGGCTATAAATAACAAAACAATGGGAAACATGCAAATAAGTTAATCTCTTGTAAACAGAACACATGACATGCATCCAATATGAGGAAGTTGAAAATAATTATAAACTTTAACAGTTCTACTGCCATAGCTTTATTTATCATTAAAATATGTTGTTTTAAGAGCCGTTTACAAATCAAGAGATACAATATGGTTCTGGAATCAAAAGCCATACTTTAGATTTTTAAACAGGTTATAAAATCTATAAAAATTTGCCATTAATTTTTCCAATTTTGATCCGATCAACTAGATTATTGAAAACTATGAAATTTTGTCTTCTGGCTCATTTTCCTTAAGCATAGTCCTTGTGGTTTGAACTAGGATATTTTTTGTGCCGTTCACATTTGAACTAAGATTTAAAAAAAAAATTTTTTTTTTGCTGCACTTTGCATCATTCTTTTTTACTTCTTCAGAGACAACATGAAAGATCAAAATATTTCTTCATGTGTGCAAGTGAGTGTCTGGGTCAAGCCATCAATTTCTGTTTGAAAAATCAGTTTTTGGTAAGTTTGAGAAAGTTTAGTCTGAAACAAGACTACTGTTAAATTTTCTTTCCAAGTAAAGCTTCTTTGGCCTGTGTTTAAGGAACTAAGTTGACCATCATAGCTTGTTTTCATTTTCGAAAGTCAAGACAGAGGCCATCGAAAGAGATGCCATGCCACACTTTATATAATAAATCTAACCTTGTGGAAAAACAAAAGGGGTGAAAAACAGACAGTGGGCTGAGGACTAAATCAGTTTACCACCTTAACCTCTATATTACAAAAACTTAAAAGTGGAAGAATAGGCTGACTAGGATTTATGGCCACAGTTAGGTCTGGCATGTTGTGATTGTCTATGTCTAAAAAAAGATTTGCAGAAAATATACAGGAAATGATACTTAAAACAGAAAATGAAGTAGTGCTATTGATCAATCAATTTAAATCAAAACTGGTTTTGTATGATTGTTTTTCTCATTTGATTGATTTTTATTACTTATATTTTTTACATAAGACCTGACACTCAAAGGAGAAAAAGTACTACTCCTTTTGATCAAACTTCTTTTTGTTGTTTTTATCATTGTTATCATAGATTGGTTGTTGTTGTTGTTATTGAAATTTTTACTTTTAATAATGCATGTTGGGTTTAAAAAGCCAGCATGAATGGCTAGTATACTGGAATATAATTATTATCTTGACTGATACTTCAAACAGTTTTTGTTTTTATTATTTTATCATTGATTGATCTTTCTGTTTGTAAGCTCCCTTTTTAAAAAAATCATTTCAATAAGCACAATGGTCTTTCGTATTTTTCAAATGAGAAAAGTCATGAAAAGGCTGATGATAAGGTGTTACTTATTTTAGAAAATTTAAACCATTATATATTGACATTTCATGCTATGTGTTGAGCTCTTTTTTTCCCTGTGTACACTATGAGTGTATTTTTCACATGTTATCTTTTTTTTTCTGTTAAAGGATTTGGCTGGGAAGGCAGCTTTGGAAATGGTTGTTCTCACTGGCCAATATGATTCAACAGGAGCGTCTATGATGTTATCATTATATCAGGTTTATTAAATACTGTCTTTTTAAAGTTTTCATTGTAACTAAATGAATATTTTGGGAGATTTTTCTGTATCCATTTTATTTATTCATTCAAGAGAATGAAGCCGCTTTGATAACATGAATCTAAAGCTAAATAGAATGATCATTTCTTTTTAAAAATAATCTTCCTGTTTCATTGTCATTTAAAATGCATTTGAAGAGACAAAAGTCATAAAAAAGAAGAAATGGGATAATTTTACAACTTTTTCTCTGCTATATAATGGTTGCCTTTTTGGTTATCCCAGCTTTTTTGGCTCAGATGAAGGGTCAAACCAATGACAGAAAATTCTTTCAGATTTGGAGTTGTTTTCTTTTTTGTTGCCTTTTTGGTTATCCCAGCTTTTTTGGCTCAGATGAAGGGTCAAACCAATGACAGAAAATTCTTTCAGATTTGGAGTTGTTTTCTTTTTTATTGCTATTATTGCAACATCAGAAAGATGTTTTGAAAAATCATGTATAGAAATGTGTGATTGACTTTATATTTGTTCTATTTACCCACTTCATAAATGAAACACAAAATTCAAATTACTTGAAGATGAAATTTTAGTGCTAATATGTCAGTCCATTAGAAGGCTGGGAGATTTAATTTTAACAATAGAGACTTTTTTTGATGGTTTATACCGCAAACTGGAGGAAAAAGGCATTGACTTCAAAGAGAAGGAAAAACCATGTGTTCAATGCATGTAGAAAGCCTTTATTTAAAAAAGAAGAAAATTTAGAGTTAAGTCATCCAAAGTTACCTAAATTTTGTAGTGTTGTATAATATTAAACAGTTTCTTTTTTGTGTGTGTGTGTTGTGTTTATCTGGGTTTCTTTTTAGCTTTGTTTTCAGTAAATGTAAAATTATTATCAAATGGAATCATGCCAATAAGAGCTGAGCAAACAAGATAAATAATTGGTGGGGAGAAAATTTAAGCTTTTTAAGCAAAATTGCGTGTCAAATAATACATTTTTCAACAATGTTTTGAATTGACATAAAATTTATCACTTCTTTAATGGACTTTTACTCATTCAGAGGCTTTGATGGTTCAAAACTTCAGACCAAAAAAAAAAACTCAACCTTTTTTTTTTGTAATATCTTCTTAGTATTAATGATATATAAAAACTGCTTTCATGTATCTTTCAGAGCTGTCAAGCTTCTCTAACATTAGAAAATGTGCTGACAAAGTCACAGACTGACCCTATGACCTCTCAGCTAGCAGCTCTACTGCATCAGCGACGGCACTTGCTTTGTGATGATATAACAACTAACCTTAGCAACAGCAGAATCTTCAAAGATCTTGTCACTACTCTTCATACAGATTGGCAGGTGATAATTTAGTTTCTGTTTAGTCTTTTTTTTTTTTTTTTATTCAAAATTGAACATTTTTTGCCTCTTGCAACTAGAAGCAGTGAATTGAGTGTTTTACTTCACTTAGACATATATATTTTAAATTCTTTGCTGATATTTGGTATAGTCTTCTGTTTTTCATAAAAACTTTTTTTAAAGCTCAACATTGTAATACACTATGATCTAACATCATGATTTTTTTGTTTTTTTTGCAACAACTGCAAAGATGAAAATAAGGAAATTTACATTCCATGGGGCAAAATTTGCATTGCATCACTGTTTCACTTCAGTCACAATCCGATGTTTGCTTTGTTTTAATGTAATGTGATTTCATACTGTTAATTTTTTTTTTATTATTATATTTAGTTTATTATTATTATTATTATTTTGTATCTCAATCACAGTCATATTATCTTTTGCTTTCATAATTTTCAATATGTTTGAAGCTGTTTGCTTTTCTGAATATGTATGATTTGATACATTAAGGTTATGCCTATGATAATAATTGTTGTCTTTTGCATAATGCTAGGTACTTTAGTGTTTTTGTGAAGTTAATGGTAAAATTTAAATATGTAGACAAAGAAAAATATTATTAAACAGAGTGGAAATTGATAAAAGAAAGGCTATATTTGTACCTTATCTTTTCTTACGTTAGCTTTATGTGATATAGAGCTTCTTTTTTGCTGCAGCTGTTTTTTTTTTTTTTTAATGTTTGAGATCTATTTTTTTCATAATTGTTGATAGTGCATACAAAGGCGTATTGGTATTATGAAGCTTTGCCTTCCAGGTGAAAAGCCTATGTTAGGAAGGAGAACTGGTAATGAAGAAAATAAGTGATAATAAAGGAGGAACTGTCATGACAATGACTCCTAGAGAAGTAAAGCGCAATTTTTGTCCAAAAAATCTCTTTTTCTCTGTCTAATGAATATCAAACAAAGTACATATTGACTCCATAATTCATTTATTTTAGAAAGATTTTGGGTTTGTAATTTTAATCCAATGGTGCAGAGACATGTGAAAAACATAAAATGCTTGGTTTTATCATTGTCAAATTTCTGTTTCAATCGATCTGATTATCATACGATTATGTTTTTAAAAAACATCACTACAACAATAAAACAAAAAAAGAATGTATTTCAATATCTTTTTTCCAGGCATGGAAGAAAATGGAGGTACCAATAAATCACTTGGATATCCTGAAGGATACACCTGCTAACTATAATATCATCATCCTGCAACATTCTCCAGACAAGTTTGTGTTCTAATCTACTCTTCTATTCTGTGCTCTTTCATATATTTAGATTTTTGGGGGCCTGGAGCTCTAAATCTTTAAGGCAATATTTTAAAAAACATAATATGTTGTCGGTGTTTTCATATTCTGTAAACAACTGTCCTTTTATATAAATTATAACATAAATTTTGCTGAGCAGTAAATGAGATGTCTTGTTTTGTAAAAGTCTGTATATATGATGTAAGATCCTAAACTTTGATACAAAAATGGTCTTATATATTTTACTTGAAATTTAATGCAGAAATTAATTTATTTGCATTTGTCTGTGCATTGTTTCATTTCAGAGTTCTTAAAATCAATTTCTCCTATTGCCTTAAAATAATATTCCAAGATGAGCAAGCCAGTTGTATCCAATCATAATGTAATTGTGCTTGTTCTCTTATTGCACATGAGCTATACCTTGTTTTGTTTTAAATAAATAATGCACTACCTATTCAGGTGTAGATCTTATAAATAGAGCCAACAGACAGATTTGAATAAAGCATATTTTCTCTAAAATTGATACAATTCATTTCAAATTTCAAGCCTCTTGCAGTAATAAAAAGCTTGTGTCTTTTCGAACTTGCTTATGTATGTATGATAAAGGCCATGTCAATGTTTTTTTAAGCAGTTTTCTTTTTCTGAGACTCCATTGTTATTTCAATCTTCTCAGAACTTTTCTTTATGGAGCTATTCTGGAAAAAGGCAAAGGTGCAAGTCCCAGTGGACCAGGAAAACCTAAAGGTGGAGACAAGACAAGTAAGTATGGACTGAAACCATTACAGAAATGAAATGTTGTTTTACAAACAACTAGTTTTATTGATTAGATTTAATTAGATTATTCCTGGGAGATTAAAGTTAAATTGAGATGATAAGGTGGTTCTGCTTTGACAAACATGCAAAAGATTTTCTGTATATTTTCTTACTTTTTATTATTCAAAAACTTGTATTTATGCTAAAATCTTCATGGCTCTAACTTTCCATTTTTTGAAAATGACTATTGCCACTCTTAGCAAGAGATTGAAAAAAGTTTCATCATATCTTTTTAAAGCAGAGATCTTAATAAAATTTTTAGTTTCTGTTCATCCCATCTCATTAAGAGGCATACACGAGACGTTTTTGAGATACCTTATACTTTTTCTATAGTAGAATGTTGTAATTGGGATTAACATCAAAATCATGAAAGCCATTTTTATGTCCAAGTTAAACAAAAAAGTGCTACAAATCTGCACTGCATTAAAGTCAGTTTAGGAGAAAGGTTAATTAGGATATCATAAGACAAATTCATCAGATAAAATCAAAACATTTTTTGCCAGTGAAAGAGTCAATATACTCAAATGTAAAAGTCAAAATAACAAGAAAACATACTTTGGGCAATATCGTTTAAGTCAAGTAAATTAGACGAATAATGCAAGAAGGGGGAAGCTTAAAGTTGAGTATTCCAAACATATGCAACCCACTAGGAGTTTAAAAGAAGCACATGTACAGCTTAAGAAATAAGACAATTCAAAGTTTAATGATCAATTGCTTTTGTTCCCTATTTTTCATCTATGTCAAAGAGTAAGCAATTATAACCTTTCAACTTCATAAGATAAATGCATGGGCACTAAGCTGCCTCTAAGCCTATTTGATCTCTTCTGGCACAGCTTTATAGAGAGTAGAAAAAGATGACATTTTATGGGTCTTTTTTTCTGTGATCATGTGATTTTGCTTATTCTCAATTGAATTTTTTTATAGATGAAAATCAATAGTCATTTTAAACTAGCAGAATCAAAACATTCCATGACCATAATATATATGTTTATCAGTCTCACAAATTGAGTCGAGTTGCTGGTCTACATCTCTGAGATTAATCATAATATTAAAGGAAAGAAGTAAACATTCCCATTGCTTTATGTGCAGAAACAGTCTATAGAAAGTCCTCCACATAGAGATGTGAGTTTTTTTCACCTCCCTAGTCAAAAATTTTCATTTTAAGTCAATCATCTACTTGACTCATTTTATCAGACCACTACACATTTAAGTATCATTAACCATTAAGTACAAATCACACCAGTTTGTGCAGGTAAGCATGCATAAAAAGTATTAAAGGAGAAAAAAGCTTGTAAAAGACAAAGGCCCTTATCTTATAATTTGAAAAGAAGTCTTTTAAATACTTAATCTAAAGGATCATTTTAAAAGTAGATTTATGGTTGCCTTGAAAAAAAAATGTTTTGGACTAAAGAAGAATTTCTAGAAGAAAAAAAAGTTTGTTTTTTTTTTCTTTTAAACTCCATAAAATAGGGAAAAAATCCAACCCTCTTTAGTCTTAGTATCTGTGGGGTGCTACTCAAAATACATGAATATATATGTATATATTCATACACTTTAATTGTTAATTCCAATTTACAGAGCGCACGTCTACAGAAGCTCAGTTTGAATCATCTCAAACAACTATTGGTATTTTATTTGCTACATTTTTTTTCTGCCTGTTTCCTGAAACTATGTTTGATTCCTTTTTAAATAGGTGGTTATGTTCATTAATTATGTTACAAACTATATTTATCTTATTTTTGTGGATGTTAATCTTGTTTTATTAGAGATTAAAATGCTTCCTTTTCAGAGAGTACATTGTGTTTCACATCATAGAAATTTTGCTTTGTTTAAAAAGTGTAAGATAGTACAATGTTTTTTTATTTTTTTTTTGTAAGATGGCAGGCACATTTTGGAGTTTTTATTAAACATTGATGGAAGAGACACAACCAGTGAGAGTCACTGTGGTTTTTTCTTTTTTGTAATTGTATATATTTAAAAGCTCACAGAATTAACTCACAAATGTAAAAATAAGATATCTCTGATGTAGCACAATTTAAATATTTCTTCATATTTCACTTATTAAAAATTGCTAAGTAAGTCTTTCTTACAGCAGCTTCTACATACTTATACCTATATAGGTACCAATTTTTTAAGACACATGGGTTGTATAGATAGGGAGTTACTTGTAGAGTGAGTTGTATGTACTTAACAATGATCTATCTAATTTTCCCTATTTATATAGTATTCTTATGCTTTCATATACCTTTCCAATTCCCTGTAATATTTTTTCACACATGATATAATGTTATCTATTTGGAGCACACATTATATCAATTTTAATTTTTAAAGAAGACATATATATGTAGGTAAGACTTTTTAAAGGATAATCATGAGCTATCCATGCAAAATGAGTTGTTTATCAATAATTACCTGCACTGTTTGAGATATTGAAAAAAAAAATCTCTCTGCAGATATCTTAGGATGACCATTATTAACTAAATGTGCAAAGATTTTATATATCTTTTTTATATTTGTTCTTATATCGTTTAGGGCGATTCCTGACAAAGGATTCCTTTTATAAGGATGGGTTGGGTTTTGTCTCATTTAATGCTGGAGAATTTTTTTGGTTTAGCAATCTAATTGAAAATACAATATCATCATATGTGATTTCATGACTTTTGCATTATATTTTTTTCAGGAAAGTTATGAAATTACACATTTAAGAATGGAACCAAACTTTTCATGTGCATATTTAAAATTTTATTACAATGTGTCAATATGAACCATGCTGGTTTTTTTTTTTTTTTTTTTTTTTTTGCTTTAGTCTTTTTATAATGGAGCCAAACTTTTAATCTGCATATTTAAAGTTTTATTACAATGTGTCAATATGAACCACGCTGTTTTTTTTTTCTTTAATGATCTAAGCTTTGTTTTTTTTTTTTGGTTTTTTTTTTGGTTTGCTTTAATCATTTTGCTCTCCCTATCTTAAGAAGCGTATATTTCCTGAACATGTCTTTAAGTTTTTTTTTTTTTTTACTGTAGCATTAAGAGTAATTCATTTTGTGCATGTTCTTTCTATGTGCAGACGCAAGCAGGGCACAAATTTTTGGAGTGGCTACCAACTTCCGAGTGCTTCTTGAGCTACAGGCACGCCTGAAGGCATACCAAAAGCAACAACAAACAGTGCTGCTGAAGAGAGAATATCAGCGTATGCAAGCAGCACAAAGAGAAAAGATGCTTGAGAGTCTAGAGGAGGATTATAAGACTGAGGGCAAGGTTTGTGTATCATTTTTAATATTTTTAATTATTTAATAACCAGTCAAAATGAATGTGGCAATTTGCATTTTCAAGATTTTGAACCATTTAAAACACCTATCTGAAATCTCTGAGCTTGCTGTGACAAAAACTCTCTCCTCTGTCTGTGTGTGTGTATGTCTTTCTCTTTCTCTCTCTCTTTTGGTCTCTCTTTCTGTATGCATAGATATATACGTATATAAATAGATGTATATACATATACACACACACACACACTCAGACGTGCACACATGTAAGTATATATATGTATGCTTACATGCATATGCAGTAAGAGTGAATTGAATCACGAATCTATGATAGTGCTATTTTGTTTTGTTTTGTTTTTTATGTCACAATAATTTATCGCACAACTTTCAGGAATTCAGTGAAGAAGCTAAGTTTGAGGAAGCTGAACTTGAGGAGGAGTTTGAAGAGATTTTGCGATGGATGAACTTCTATCTTCGTCCTGTTTTGGAACCTATTTGCCAATCTCTTGGGTATGTAAATTACTCAACCTACCTCCAGAAACCACTTTTGAAAAGTCCTCTTCTCTCCCCGAAAGAAAAAAAAAATTGTAACCAAAGCTTTGTGGGGAGTTATTAAATAATTATAACCAAAGTAATTTGTGTCGATATCCACCCAAATGTGTCCGAAATTGCATTTTGAATACTTCAAACCATATGCAATATCAAAATCATTAGGACTGGTTGCAAAGACATTTTTTTTTTTAAAAACTCATTGTTATCTATTTGCATCATCAAAAGTCAAATTTTAAAAATGCTCTGTATATTTGGGCACAGTTTTTTTTTTTAATGAAAAAAAAATTGTTTTGCATTTTTTGTGTGTATGTAAGATTAAATTTCGTAAATATCAACCTATTAGCTTTTATACTGTAAGAAATCTCTTTTGGGGAGCAAGAATTATGGGAATTAATATTAGACTTAATTTTTTTCAAGTCCTTGTTAAAAGTGTGCAATAAAATGTCAAATTTTTCTTGAAAATACATTGAATATACTTTTCATGGATCACAAAAAGTCTATTGATTGTTAGCGGCACATGTGTTTTTTTATAGACAAAAAAAGAGAGTTATTTTAGGAATGAAATATATTAGAGTAGTTCATCTATTATTTTATAATTTGGCCACACGTCCAATTAAGTTATGTTCACTGATTTCATCTCCAGCTTTTTTAATGACATATTTTAGGCTAAGCTTACAAATAGTGGCAAAGATTTCTGTTGTTTACTTCATGGCATTCATGTCTGCTACACCTGATTTTTATTGCCCGCTTGCATTTTTTTTTTCTTTTTAGTCTTTTTTTTCCTTCATTTCTTACAATTTTGCAAAAACATCTTTAAGCCATGGGCATGATTGCTTAAGCCTTTGGCATTTTTTTCCTCATTTTTGTTTGAAAGCATCAGTATTATAAAAAAATTTTCATCTCTTTAGGCTGAGCGCCAACTTACTGGGCAGCAATCTCAATATTGCTGAGCCTGGGGCCAAAGACAAAGCAACTAAAGATCATATAACCCAGCAGAATGAGTGTATCATTCTACTGGCTGATCCTTATCTTATGCAGCTTCCTCTTGAGGCAAGCATGTACTTAGAGAAAGTGGAGGGAGTGAATTCTGTGTCACGGGATTTCTCACTGCAGCTCTTGCACAACCGGGCTCAGGATGACAGGCAAAGTGAGTGTTTCATCTTTTATACAGTGTTGCTAAGTTTCTTACAAGAATCAAAGACACGTGGTTAAAACAAAAATAAAGCAAAAAATTAAGCTGTATAGACTTATCAGCTTTCTTGTAGTCCTTTTTAACTTGCAAATGGCCTGATGATAGAACTTAATGCTATGCATACTTGAGGTTCTTTCCTGATTCTTTATTATTTTTTTTCCAGCTGAGACGGATGCTAAAGATGCCAAGGGTGCTGATGCTAAGAAGAAAGCACCCAAAGAACCTGCCAACTTTGTGACCCGAATTCCAGGACTGAGAGAAGCAAAGCAGAAACAGAATAAAATTGTAAGTAATTCCCATGGGAACAAGAACCAAAGCACTGTCTTTCTTCCTTACCAAAATTAAAGGGATACAGTTTGCAGTTGAAACCAATTAATGCAATGAGACTTGCTTTGCTTGTCAAAGCACAAATTTACAAATAATTGTATGTATTTGACATTTCAGATACCTCTGGATAGGCCACCTCAAGCATGGCAATTGGCTGTGAACACAAACGATTTTAGATGTATCCTTTTTATATTAGAAATCTTTTGCATTGTTGCTAGGCTTAATTAAGATGTTTAACACAATTTCTTTTCTTACTATTTGAACAGTCTTATAGAATAGAATTACAATTTTGAATATCTATGAGTGAAACTGTGCACGCTTTTGCTATAAAAGCTATTAAAAATGTTAACAGAAAGTGTTCTTAATTATTTACTATAAATGCAACTTTTTTGTTTTACCCACATCATTCATTGAAAAATAAATGTAATTTTATATTATTATGCATCTTCAAACAACAATGTGACTGGGATTTCATTCAAGAGTTGAGTAGCAAAATTGTTTTTCCCAAGAAAAGTACTTTCCCTGAATATTTACAGCTTTATTTTTATTTAAGGAGGGGAAAGGAATGTTTTATAAATTCTCTCCCATTAAGCAACATTGTTCATGCAAATTAAAAATTCACTATTACTTCTACATCTGAGCTTTTCAAAGTTACTGTCTATCAACCTAGAGGATAACTGATTTAAGATTAAGTATCCTTGACTACTGCACTTAGTCATTGTGGATCCTTATTTAGAATGTGCTGAAACTGAACCTAACAAGCCTATTAATGAGCTGAACAAAGTGTTGGAAAAGTATGAGCAGCAATTCACGCCTCGATGGTTGGGTGTCCCTGGGGATGATCATACTCCTAGGTAATTATTAAACCTGGGTTTTTCTTCATGTAAATTTGCCTGCCAGTGTTGATCATTGTTTTATCATAACAGTTACTCTTTTCTGTGTCTTTGCTCTCTCAAGAAGCCACTATCTGCAGGGAATTTAGTGGAAAGATAGGTTCTTTGAGGATCTCTTCAGTGCATTTACATGTTAATGGTACTAGACTTAAACCAGGGCCCACAAACTTTAATGCTTGACAGGCAAAAAGACAAACCATGTTATTTGTTATTTGGCATAATAGTTCATGTGCTTGGATCAAGTAGTCAATTCTTATTCAACAATAAAACAAGATTTTATAATTGCCTACATTATATTTTAATCATGGATTGCTTAGATTTAAATTGAAGAGATTAGTTTGAGTTGATAATCTTCTTTACTGTGCTTAACCAAAAGTGAAGATGCCTTCCACTTGAAGAATGAATTATTCCCTCCTTCCTTTTTAAATATTCTTCCCCTGATATCTATTTCAATCATTTTATATATGAGTAGCATGAAGAATTTATCCATCTCTTTGTGAAATATTTTAAAATGGCAGACCTTTTTTATTTGACCTCTTTCATCTTATTTACAACTTGTGTAGCTTTTGGGGGGAAATTATTGTACTTTTTTGTTTAAAAGAGAAAAAGCATTTCCAATAGATATATTAAAAATTGAGTTAACTTATGCTTAGATCATTTTTTTTTCTAGTCAAGGCAAAATAAGACCTAGATTAGCAATTTACACACATCTCACTTTGGTTCTTTTCTTCATCCAGTGTTGGTGAATGGGAAATCTATTTGACAGAGAGCACTTCTTTCATCTTTTTTGGCATGGAGCGCTTGCTTGCCTATATACCACCTCATAAGATTTCTGCCCTCAATATTCCAGGTAAAGTAGCAGCTTTATGAAGTGGACTATATATAGCTCGTGGGTGTTTCATGCATCTCATTCAGTTGCAAATATATACACACAATTAAAAGATGCCAGTGAACCTTCAAGTTCTAACATCAACACAATGGGCTAATAGTTCTTGAACCTCGAGATGGGCTGATATGTCCCTGAACAATATCCTTTGGCTACAGGACAGGTTGCTATGAACATAGCAGCAAACACACGGGGGTTCCTCCGACGAGCCATACAATAGTCAGGAGACCAGGCTTCAGCTTTTACCTCAGAACAAGGGCGGCATGCACCAGCCCAAAAAGTAGATTAAAGTTTCAATACTGCATGGCTACTTTTAAAGAATTTGGGAATTAGCTGAGGATTCTTGAACCTTCTTTTAGTTTTTTCCTTCATTGAATCTTTCAATCTCTTTTTTCTTTGTTCCCTCTTGCACTGTCTCAGATCTATTTGCAAACTTCCAATATGTTCTAAGAGCCTTTATATTACTGATAAGCACAATCGGTAATATTATTTAAAGAGGCAAAAAAGGTTTTAAAGGAAATAAATTAGCCTCATGTTACATATTTTGTGTAATTTAGACCAGATTTTATTTTACTAATTTTACTGCAATTTAGACCTACACAATCACTAAGATGATTGTATGTGGTAAACTGGTTTGTAACAGTTTTCTCTCTCTCTCTCTCTTTCTTGCTCTGTCTCTGTGCTTCTTTCATTTTTC
>BLXT01005777.1:1490124-1508790 GCA_019648995.1 Plakobranchus ocellatus
AAAAAAAAAAAAAAGAAGTTTGAAACATCAATATGTCTCTAAATCTTTATTGTGAAAAGAGAGTAATTGAAATGAATTTTCAGTTTTTGATAATGCATATATTTTACAGAAAACATATGATATATATTTTAATTGAAAAGATATGTCATGAATTTTTAAACAGGTTTTTATTTATGAATAAAAAAAATATTTCACAATAGTTTGAACTGGTCTTGGAATACCAAGGAAAAACAAATGAGCATGGCTTAAAGAGTATGAGCAATCAGTTATGAATACATGGCTCTGAGTTTTAGCAAATGAGACATTATGAATAGTGGTACTGAGATAGCTTGGTGGAAAATAAACATAAAGTTAAGAAAGCTCCATGGGGTTTCTGTAGCCCATAATTTATTTGGAACTAGGTCAATAACTGTACTGGATATTGAAAAATGTGCCAATTGTACAAATAGATCATTATCTTTCTGAATAATCATCATCAAGAACAAAAGAGCCCAGTTTCCCTTTACGAAAAGCCATTATAAACATGGCAGCTGAAGCAATATTGTCTGGGCGGTAAACATATTCATTTGTCACTATACTTCTCACTCGTGTAATCATCCTGTTATCAATTGCAATTTTAAACAAAACATCCAATATATTGTCTGATGGGTCTTTTAAACCGAAATATTCCACATATGAAAAGTTTTTCCTGCTGTTGAACCAGAATAAAAGGTAGTCAGCTATATTCACCTCTCCAACAATGTGGTCTGGAACACATGCACAAGCTGCTAATCTCATTCCGACTTCAAGCCCAGATACTTTTGGAGGCAATATTCCAGGTGTATCAATGAAGTAAACTGCAGGATTCAAACTTATCTTAATCTTATTAAGAACACTTTTTGTTACACCAGCTTTTGCCCCAACAGTTGTAGCTTTACCTTTTCGGTGCATTTGATTGTTTCTTAATGTGTTGATAAAAGTTGATTTTCCCACATTGGGAACCCCAACTACCAAGAGATTGAAGTCCTCTGCTCCATCTCTGTGATATCTAGGTCTTGATTCTATCAGTTCTCTTGATAAAGGTAAAATTTGCGAATGTAAAAAAGAGTCATAATTCATGTCATGAAAAGAGGTGAAAAGCACATTGTCAACGCCATCTTGTTTCAGCTTTGCTTCAACAAGATTTCGTTTCTCATAATTGGTTGTAAAATCTGTCAAGTCCGTTTTATTTAAAAGAAGAACATGTGGCCTCAACTTTATTATATCACGCAAACGAGTATTACGTCCAGAGAATGGAATTCTGGCATCATGAATTTCAATGATACAGTCTATTTTCTTCAGCTTTGCCTGTATTTGCAATATACCCGTCTGCATATGACCTGGAAACCAATGAGTGATATTTTTATTAGGAAGTTGAAACTTGTCACGAAAAATGTTTGTTAACAATTTAGACATATTTTACTAAATTCCCTGGATCGGCAATACACACTGAGTTTTACGCGCAGTAAAAGTAGGATCACAATAGAATCAGACCGAATGTGCAGGAAGCTGCCATATTGTTTTGGAAATTATACTTATAATATCCTAAAAAAAAGAGAGCCTCTCGTATGCCTAAATTTTTAAACTTGTACATAAGCGAACGATGTGATTATGTACGTAGGTATCGTGTCTCCTGCACATCGTTTTTTTTTTAAATTTATTTATTTATTTATTTTTTTACAAAGGTGGGCTCTTGATCACTTCTATGTTTCAGCATCGGGATGTAGATCTATACACATATAATTATACATTTTTAAAAACTAATCTTCATTAGATATGTGTCTCTTCGGTTCTGAACTGTGCGAAGTGGTGAAGATGCATTTCATAGATGAGAAATGACTTGTGCGGTAGGCTAGGCCTACTCAGCGAAGCATAACATTCATTACCGCTTTGCGGCGCATTATCACTGTACCGCTACATAACTAGTAGGCCTACGGTCAGCAAAGTAGTCAAAGACTAGCTCACAGTCGGCATGTTCGAATCCCAATATAGGGCAACATTTTTCCATATTGCAAAAGACAGAGTCAAGATTTTCTCATTTTCAAATTGTAATCTTCTTTTAAAATAATGTGGTTTGTGGGGTTTTTTTTGTGAACAAGTTAAAGGGAAGAGAGTATAGAGGACAGAAAATGAAATTCGGAAACATTTTATAATGAATATAGTAATACCTACAGGATTAGAAACGGTACAAAATGTGAAGCCACCGGGGATTCTTAACTCGAGAAGTCACTTTATGGAAATGAAAGAGATATTCACGATCTCTTGAGTTTTATCCCGTCAGTGTCTTTCAAATGGGTATCATGCTAAACATTGTACATTGAAACCAACAATCTTGGTTTAAAATAAGAGATTTTTTTGTTTGATGTTGTTTTTTTTTCAACTCATTTGAAACAAGCTGTGGTTTTTTGTGTGTTTGTTTTTTGGTTGTTTTTTTTTTTTTTGACTTTCTTTTGTTTTTTGCTTTTTTTTGTTTTGTTTTTTTGCTTTTTTTTTTTTTTAATTTAGCTTTCAGTTTGAAGTAAAAAATTGTGAAACCTTTTCTAAGGTAACAATGAAGAAGGTTTTGCGTCCCAGGCTTTTATATATTATAAAATATATTATGTAACTGGCAAGTTTTAAAATACATTGGGCTTTTATTATTGATTTTATCTGCAGCTTCAATTCAAATCAATTTCTACAGGTTACTTGTAGGAGCACCTCGAGCAAATGATTCATCACTGCCAGGAATAAAAGAGCCAGGGGCAGTTTTCCGATGCAACTGGCAGTACCGTAGCAGCTGCCAGCCCATCTTTGTAGATCCTATTGGCAAGTATATCAAACATATTTACTGTGACATCGAGGATTTAGTCTTTGGGAAAAAAAATTCACAATTATTGTATATTGTGTCTTTATTGAATATTGATTAACCTGGATTTTTTTTTTATTGCACCAAATTCCTGCAAATTATTGTATAGGCATGGAGAATATTTTGTTACTTTGTTTTAATTATTGATTAATAAAGAAAAATAAAGTGGTAGAAAGATATATTGCAAACTTCATACTTAATACACAATATAATTTAATGTTTTAGAATGTCAAGAATTTGATAAAGATTCACAATATTGTAGAACACGAATTAATTATGAAAAGCTTTTTAGAATTGACAATTATCATGCAAATGGATTGATACAATGAACCTTTCACTCTATGGGCCAGCGTCTTAAAGTCTGACGTATAAGCTAACTTATCAATAGGACAGGTCAGTCTCAGAGTTCAAAATAGTGCTAAGCCCAGCTTTATTTCACTCCATTTATTATGACAAAAGAGACATGAATGATTTCACTATGATGTTGAGTTTATGAGTATCAGGAATATTTATGACGTGCTGCAGTTAAAGCATGCTATTTAAAGCTACAAGTTTTTCGTTTTCTTTTTTAATAGCTTCAAATGCGTGTATTGTTTTTTTTTAAAGCAAATTGTTATTTTACTCACGGTAGCATGAGACAAAAGAAATTATTGAGGGCCTGTGGCATACTTCAAGGATATTGGCAACAATAATGAAAAAAAGTCATATTGAAATATAGTCAAGCGCATGAAGACAAAACCATAACTAAAAAGTTCATGGCAATATGATTTTAAATTGCTTATGAAATTATAAAGCCAAAATGTTGAAAAGTTCATTCAATGAAAGAAAATTTGCTTTAACTCTCATGCAATTTTCAAATAATTATTCTATGTTTAAAAAAAATCCATATTATTGTCATCTGATAAAACTACTTGAAATTGATCCTTATATTCTTCAGGTAATGAAAAACAGATCTTCAGAACGTGGAGAAATGTCACAGTAGACCACAAGAAAGATAACCAATGGTTGGGGGCGTCTATTGATGTTAATGCCCATGGGAACTCCAACGTAATGGTCAGTCATTTACTAAGACGTTGCAGAGCTCTGAGTCTCCTGAAAATTTCAAAGTGATTATTATTATATTTTTGTAAGGGAGGTAGTCTAGTCGCGAGTCTAGGAGTTGTTACCCAGCTCTGTCTGAGTTATCTCTTTTTTCCCCGGTCGTGTACGCGCTGACTCCCCCTGAGGGCTATGCTTGACTAGTTTATGGCACACAAGGGTGCATTCTCTGCAAGTCCAACGCAGAAGAATTGTTTGATGTTGACCGAAGAAAAGCGATTGATTTGATAAAAGAAAACTTGATTTTGTTGTTCTATGTTCAAATTTGAAAGTAAAAATAGTCCTTGTAGCGTCTTTGTGCCAATATGCACTTATTTTTAAACAATGTTTTTTTATATTAAATAATCCGTTAGTAGTAGGGTTTTTCACTTTTTATTGTTGGTCGTCAGATGTATTATTACGTTTAGTAGTTTTGGGAATGTAAAAGTTGGTGTATTGTAATATTTTTAGGTCTATTTTGCATTGAGTGTGGAAGTGGTGTTATCATTGGGTCTTTTCTGGTGCGGCCTGAGGTGTGGGCTCGCTCTTTTCGGCCCACAGCTCTCTCAGAGACAAGACGTGTCTTGATCCTGACTATTATACTTTGCTTTTTTTAAACATACTTTCATCTATATAACTATTTAAGAAGAGTCAAAAGAAGACATGTAAATAGTTCTTGAAAAACAACAAGAGCAGCACGGAGAGGGCCGGTCTGGTTGGGTTTGGTTTTTTTTACCATGTTTTGAAAATGGTTTCATTCAGTTGGGTTTTATTTTTTTAGTATGTTCTAAAAATGAGTTCATTCGGTTGGATTTTTATGGGTTTTTATGGGGTTTTCTTAAGTATGCTCTGAAAGTGGCATTCATTTGGGGTTTTTATGTTTTTTTGTAGTATGTTTTGAAAAAGGTTTTATTTTTTTTTATTCGGGTTATTTTAGTTACTAGTCACTAGTTGTTTTCTTTGTGGACATCAGAAAACCTATGTAGAATAGTTTAGTTTTCTTAATAAATTGTCTCTTTTATTTTTGTATACCCTGCACCTGCTTTGAGTTTAGTGTGTGTTGTCGCCTACATGGTTTGTCACACAGTGATTGTGGTGTCAGAATTGTGCTAGTGTGACGTGTTGCATGTAAAGGTAGGGTTTAATTAATAAGCCAGCCGCTCATTCGGCCCAACCCCCCTTTACATTTTGAAAAGAAATAAATTTAGAAGACTGAGTCAAAAAAGCATACAGTTTTGTGGGGGGCATAAGAATGGTTCCAAGAATGTTCAATTTTTCTAAAGTGGATAATAAAATTTCTACTTTATGATTCAGATATGTGCGCCAAGATGGGTTGAAAACCAATGGTTTGTGCAAGGTCAGCAGTTGATGAATGGTCTATGCTATGAATCTAATAAAGAGCTTGAATTTGATGAAACAAGTGGCTGGCCTGCCCTAGATAACTGGAAAAAGCAAATTCACTCAACCGGGGAGTATTATATCTATGGAATGGGTAGTCTGGGCTCTTCAGCATTTTATTCCCAGGTAGGTGCCAGTACAGATTACCCTCTTATTTGATACTCCTTTTAGGCAAAATGTACTGTGGATATTACCATTAAAGGTGAAAAAGTTACACTTTACCTTGATGAAAAGGTATTTATACATTGGAGAGTTGTTACATACATGTGCTTCTTAGAATGGAGTAAATTCGTGGGAAAATGAAGTAGAAAACAGAGAAAAATGTTATTTTAAAATTTTCTTCATTGACTCATTCAGTACAAATTTGATTGGACTTAAATATTCGTTTGTTGCTTTTTTAATAGCTATTAAAGAATGTGTAGTTTGATTTATTATTTTACCTTATAAAAGTTGCATTGAATGATATGTTTTAAACTGTACCATATTAAGTAAATTAATTGTTTTGTTTTTTTTAATCCAATTGTAGGACGGTAGCTTTGTAGTTCTAGGCAGTCCAGGCATAAACGACTTTTCTGGTAAGAATTTTTTGCATAGATCTTTTAGAATGATATTAATATTTCAAAAAAATTCATGGCAAGATATTCATATTGTTCACCATTCTTTTTTTTCTTTTACTCCTTCAATAATGGTACCATTCTTATTAAAAAAAATGTTTCTTAACATAAACTTATAAAAAGTAGTTGAAAAGAATAGTTAATCAGTTTAGTTTGGAGATAGCAGAAGCAAAAAAGTCTCCTACTCAAGAAAACCTATAAATATTGTGATTTTTTTTGCAGGTGGATTTGTACATATTGAGACTGGTCCCATCAAAGAAAAACCTAAAGTTTTAGAAGTTCCTGTAAAAGCAAGTAACTCATATTTTGGTAAGCAAAGTCAAAGAAACTTATAGGCTCTGTCATGGAGATAATTCATGAATGCATAGTTTCTGTTCTTAAATCTCTGCTTGTCAGACAAAAACTGTCTTTTGCTAGTTATTTAAGATTCAGGTATTTGTAGGTGCTTTAGTTTTATCTTTGCCTTTAATAAAAAGCTAATTATAAAGTCTCCCTACTTATTTTTTAACGATGCTGTTTTGTGCAATTAATTTAAACTAATGAAACCAATGTTAGCAAGAATAGTTATGCACACTCTTTTTGGGAGGTGGGTCTTAGAGAATTCTTACATGCATTAGTTTTGGGGTTTTACATAAAGATGAAGATTTAATTCTAAATTAAGAAATCAAGCAAGAACTTTTTTTTCCAGATGTATGTCTAGCTTTGCATATATCTATGTTGAAAAAACAACAAGAGAAAGAACAAACTAGGATGAAATTGATAAATGTAACTTATCTCAATGTTCTGCTATAAAGCTAGAATCTGTCCCAAGAATGGTTTTTGAGAATTTTGTTCGAATTTTGTTTTGATTTGATCTTTTTATTTTTCATTGAAACCAAACCCAGAACAAGCAGCATTGTTTATCATATGTTTGAGTATATAAATGAATTTTTATTGTTTTCAAGCATTGATTCAATTTTTAAAAAGTATTTGAATACTATCGAATTAGCTGAAACTTGTGGCATACTGAGGCCGCCCTATTTTGTTTATGATCAAATATCCACATGTAGCAAATATTATCATTTACTTAAATTAATCTATATCTGTATAATATTTTGAGGCCTCTTGGTGATAATGACCTCTGATTTGATCATAAAATAATAAAGTCAACTGAATTTCATTTACTTTGTTTTCTTTTTGACAATAAAAGAAGTAATAAATACAACAGCACCTTTATTGCAACAAAATAAAAAAATTCAGTATTGCACCAAATTATTTGACAAAGATATAATGCAAATAATAATTTGTGTTCATGTCTCCTAAGTTTCAACCAATTTTTATGCAGAGTGAGAGGATATTACAGTTTAATTGATCTTTTCAAGGTAAAAAATTGAACATAAGGTATATGTCAGCTAGGTTTTGACTATTATTATCGTTTACATATTTTTTTTCTCAGGCTCCTCTATTGCTACAGCTCGCTTAACAACTGATGCAGTGTTCACAGTTGTAGGAGGTCCCAGAGCTGGAGGCCCAGGAAAAGTGAGTTAAACATTTTTTTAACAGCTAAATACATATTTTTTTATGTTTACCTGCTATTGACGAAAATGAGCTGATGCAATTTACTGCTTCAGTATTTTGCATTATTTTTATTATTAGATCTTTTGAAAGCAATAAAATTATTCTTAAACAATATTCTAACTTTTTCCTCACCTTTCCCTTTTTTTGCAGGTATTTGTATATGACAGCAAGTTCCAGTTTTTATTTTTGAAAGAGGGTGAACAGGTAAAAAATTATAAATAAAAAAATGTTCAATTTATACTTTGAAATTGAAGGAAACATTCATAAAAGTATTTTAAAAAAAGAAATCACAGCATATAATGAAATTGAGTAAAGCAATGGTTGGAAAACACGCAGACAACAGGATTTCCATCTAAAAAATAAAGATGAGAGAGAAATGCCTTTTCTTATCCATCAAGTGTGAGGCATTACTATTTTAATTACCTACCCAAACTACGCATGCAGATTATATATGAAATAAGATGACTGAAACATTTAGTTAACAAACTTTATGACTGTTTTTGTAATGTCCATATTAAAATAATAATACTTCTAGCAACTGAAAACAACCTCTTTTTTGTTTTTAATTTTAATTTTATTTCATAATACAGCTTGGGAGCTCTTTTGGTGCATCTGTCTGTTGCCTTGACTTAAATGGTGATGGTCTTGATGACATAGTGGTTGGAGCTCCATTATATACAAACAAAATGGATGAAGGCAAAGTCTATGTGTATATAAACAGAGAATTTGTGAGTCAATTGATAGTTTTATGATCAATGACAGCACTGTTTTAAAAAAAATATTGTAGTAGAAGACTTCATAGTAGTTTGGAAAAAAACTAAAACCTATAACAGGGCTGACAAACAAATAAATAAAAAATTATTTAGATTTACTTCTAGTCAAATTACACAACAATATTTTAACAAAATATTATGCACTTCAAATAAGCCTAACATAACCTTTGAATGCAATTGGAAGTTCTGAAACATTTTTTTTTATTATTCTCATTTCTGAAGATGAGCACACCTTGCCGCCTAGGACTTTTTGTACCCGCCATAGATATGTGGCTTGTCCGCCCATTCTTTATATTTTTCTAAAGGGCTATAAATAGATTAGTTTCTACACTTGATCTAGAACATTTCTATTGAGAATTAAGCAATTTATATTTGTTTAGTGTCAAGATCATATGATAAAATTGGCTCAACATTTTTTATTGCAAATGACAATTTTGTTAATTTACTTATTTTAAGGCATCATCAAAATTTGCCATTAAAAATTGTCTTACATTTGGATTTTCAGTTTAACCTTGAACTATTAAGACCAACACTCTCTGGGTCTGATACTGTGGGCGCAAGGTTTGGAACTGCTGTAGCGAACCTGGGGGATCTAAATCTAGATGGTTTTCAAGGTCTTGCCCTTGTTGATATTTTAAACAGTGTGAACATGAAAAAAAAAAAAATTAAATTGTATTTTCTGCATTGTCTTTTTAACTTCATCATGGCTGTGTTTTTTGTTGCTGTTTTTTGTGTTTTCATTTGTTAAACATCGCCATGTTCATTATTTTGCCTTCATTATAGTTACAGTATTCCACCACACCACAGGCAAAAGTAAAATCACCAAAAAGCCTGTTGTCCAAGAGAGGTTAATTATGTTTTTGAGAACCATGCATTAAATCTCATACTTTTTTTTTATACTGAATAAACCTCTTGGATCTCTATAAATTAAAAGAAAAGTTCAATTATTATGAGAAACTGAGCAAGGAAATTACAAATGATCTATTGAAATTCACTTTGCAGAAAACCTGCTTATATATTTCGGTTGGATCAGATTGTCACTGTGATATATCAGGCTTTGTGTCAAGGAATTTCATGCATATTTTTTTAATGTTTTTTTTGTTTAATTTTATCAGATCTTGCAGTTGGAGCGCCCTATGAAGGTGGAGGAGTTGTGTACATCTACAATGGCGCTAACTCTGGGATACACAGTGTACCCTCACAAAAGATTGTTGGCAAAGATCTGCACAAAGGTTTGAAAGCCTTTGGGTGGTCCTTTTCCCGGCCATGGGATGTTGATGGCAATCACTATGGAGGTATTTTTTTTTGTTACCTCTTGAAAAGAAATTGAAAATTCTATTGTTTTAAATTTTCATTCAGTTAAATACCAGCGACCCAAGTTCTAAACAAATCCTTTTCAAGTAGCTTGCTTGGAACAGACATTGGAAATTATGTATCTCTACTCAAACCTATTCTCAGTTATCCTAATCAAGCTTTTGTTGCTCTCCTTGCCTATTGCCCATGACTTAAGGTTATTAATAAAAGTTATTCTCAGGTCTACCTCTACTGTGTTTGTCTTAACAAATAAATCTTTAAAAAGAAAATTGGTGAATATGCTTTGAATTATTGAATTTTATTTTGGCATTTAACTCTTTCACAGATTTTGCTGTTGGATCATTTGAGTCTGACAAAGTTGTTTTGCTGCGGACACGCTCAGTTTTAGATTTGAGTGCTAGTCTCAAACTTAATCCAAGAATTATAGATCTAACTAGTAAACCCAAGTGTTTGCTCCATGGCCACTACAGACATTGCATTGAAGCAGAAATCTGTTTTAAGTACTCAGGGCGAAATTTACCTCCCTCATCAGGTATTTTGGATATCAATAGAGCATTTCATTTCATTTCTACAATAAGCAAAGTCTTGTGTGATGCTCAAAATTTCTTTAAGTTACAAGTACATTATCACGGCTTTAACCCTATTACTTCTGAATTGGAAACTTTTTCGTTTCTGCATAGATTGATAATGTGTAAATTAAATTGTCTCTTAACTCAATGAAGATTTAAGATCCAAAGCGGTGATTGATTTTGCTAGTATATATGACTGGCATGCCTTCATCGAGTTAAGAAGCATAATTCAACCCTATGTTTTACACTGCAACCTTTATTTTTGTTAAATAAAAGAGAGCTTCATGATGGATGTTTATTCCTCAGAGGTGAACCTGACCTTAAGTTTGGACACCCTTGAGCGACATCGAGATGAGAGATTAAGAATGTTTCTAGTGGATGGTAAAAACACGGAGATACATCAACTACATCAGCTTTTTACCCTCCGGCTTGACAGACGTTCTTGCTTAAAGAAAAAAATTTTCACAAGGGTATTCAGACTTCTTGATTGTTATGTACCTAACTATGTACCCTAATTTAGTATCTTTGTGGTAAGAATCTAATTCAACACTGTTTTTTTGTTTGTTTCTTTCTTTCTTTTTCTGAAATCTTAAGCTAAAATCAGTTTGTTTTTATTACAAAATGAATATGGAAAAAAAACTGGGACAGTCTGGGCCAGAAGTAATATTAGAAAAACTTCTACTGTATTACTATATAACTGCTACTCATTCAAAGGCAAATTTGTGCTTCTTAGCAGCTCATAGACTGGATTTGTCTGTGCTTATAATAGATTCCCTCTAAGCATTCCTGTGGCATATTCTTGAACTCACTTTAATATTTTCAATTATTTACTAAGCTTTTAAAATTCATAGTAGGCTATGACTATTCATTATCTTTTTGCTGATTTGCATCTACATGTATATTTATTTAATCTTTACCCGTGCAGTGAGCTTAAGTTTATCTACTTTTGCCTTTCTTACTGAAGATTGAAACTATCCTTTAATAGAAATAAGTGTACTTCAAATTTTCAAGCTTTTAGGTTGAATAAATGAATAAAAGCAAATGATCAAAACTAGATATCGCATGAAAAGAAAACTTATAGTAAAGGAGCATGAATGAATGTAGATTTTTGGGTCTACAAAAATGTGAGGGATAACTTTTCAAAACAAGGGAAGATTTAAAAAATTTAAAGTGTACCTCCTTTAAGGTAAAAAAAAAATATGAGAGCAGTTCAAAAAGAACCTGAAATTCAGTCAAGTTCAATTCAAAAGCTGATTTATTTTTTTGAGACATAGGGCTTATATATGTGCTTATACTCATTTCAACACCATAAAATAATCGCCTACAGGTTGCTCGGGATGTAATCACCCCACTGAAAGTGGAACTTAATTATGATATTGCATCAAGTTCTATTGGTATTGCCAGTATGTGTACAATCTGTCCCATAAGAAACACATATGGTCAGTCAGTAAATAAAGCTCGGGTATGTATTATTTTTCATTAGTTTGGCATAAATTAGGACTTTTTAACATATATTGTTGAGATAATATTGTAAAGATGAACAAGTATAAATATACTCAAACAAATACATTTGTACATCTACAAATAGGGCATTCTATTATTTGTGGCAGCAGAGTGGTTGGGGGAAGGAGAGAGAGAGATAGGTAGATCAATAGTCAGATAAGTAGAGAGAGAGAGAGAAGAGTGATAGAGAATAGTGTCATCATGAGCATAGAAAAGAAGTGTGGTCTTTAATATTTATAACTTGCGGTTATAGTACGATTAATCGAATGCTTTGCTAAATTATAATTATCATGCGCTTCATTAATACTGACATAAAGGTCCTAGGTGGTTAATCTGAAGTTTTGGGAATTTGAAAAGTAATACTACAAATGTATCTCTGTCTTTCTTTGGTGATTTTAGGATTGTCAAACTCTTTACAAAATTTCTTTGTATTTTAATGCATGATTATGCTACCTTTTATTCTCACACAACTCTAGCAATATAAATGTGATTTGTTTCTCAACAGGCCCAATTTGCCCTAGATTGTGGATTAGATCATCAGTGTCAGCCCAACTTAAAAATCCATGTGCGACCGATTTTTTCAGAGGGAAAATCTACATTTCTTATTGACAACACCCCATACTTTGATTTGGAAATTTTGGTGTCCAATACAGGCGAAACATCTTATTTAACAGTGGTGACAGTGGCATATCCACCAGTTTTGCGCTTCTCTTATGTCCACCACGAAAAAAACAGCTCTATCGTCTCTTGTGTACCATCTCAGAGCTTTCCTTATTCTACGTTTTCCACCCTTGAGTGTGATATCATGTCACCATTAAAAGCTATGAAAAGGGTGAGCTTTTTCACACAACCTTTTTGTTTCACTGGCTTTTCAAAATATAAAAGTTTATAAGTCTGAAATGCTGTTTGCAATTTTTTTATATGATAACCTGAAAAGAGATTACAATCTTACTAAGTTAAATTCCCTCGTGCTTTTTACTAAGAGTATTATATTCTTTTTTATCTTGCTCATTCTGCCATATATATTTTTTTTTTGCTCCTTTTTTTTTTTAAACAATGAAAAAAATCTCATGAACTGCCTTGAAAAAGAAATGTAAAATATTTAAACACATGGAAAACTTTTGAAAATAAATTTTGATGCCCTTTAATTTTTTTTTTTATTAATATGAGATTTCACTTGTTGTGTATAGCATGACAAGACCTGTGGTTAAGGTTTTGCTCAAAATAAGTTTAAAGTAAATGTGAAAGCATTTAACAATTTTTTTTTTTTTTAAATTTCAAAACTAAGAAAATCCACCCTATAAATTTAATGCTTGAGACTTAGTGGATATAAACTATATTCTATATGGTCTTAAAGACAAAAACAGTATTTGCTTATAATTGAATCAACTTTTTTTTTTTTTTTTTTTTTGCCAGGCAATATTCAAGATGCGTTTCTATGCATTTGGAATTCCATACAATGTTCATGAATTTCAAATAAAGCTTGGTGTCTCCTCTGCTGGGACAAAAACTGATAAGAGAAGAATGAAGCTGCTTCCTTTGACCATACCTGTGCAAATGTCAACTCAAATGAAGTTTTCAAGGTTATTATTTAAACTGCTGGATTGGTTGAAGAATAAATATTTCCCCTTTTCATAGATCAGTTCTTGTTCAAGTAATTTTCACTGATGGGTGGATTGGTGGTTTAAAATGTAATTTATGAGGCAGATACTGGCATAACTATATAGAAAAAGAAAGTATATGTTGAAGTGGACAGTAGTAGGGGTCTAATTATTCATTGCAAATGCATTGCATTTTTTCTTCTTTATGCGGTGAGGGCTCATGCTCCACAAACTCTTAATTCAAGCTTTCCGCACAAAATTATTGGGAATATTTTTTCTATTTCCATAAAGCTTATTTTTTGACATTGTGAAGAACTTTTATCAGAACATCTTTTGCGAACCAATAGAAGTTATCTGCATTTGGAGCAAAGTCTTCATGCACACACACCCTCACCCTCAATTCAACATCTTTATTTTTCTCACTTCAATTGCATTCGTTTGTTTCATGTTTCTGCAGTTTTTCTGTTCCTGGCCGACTGTCATTTCCTCATAAGGTTTCTGTAATTGATGGTGCTGAAAGCAAAATGTGGGAGAATATATCACATCTTTATGTGTTACGTAATCTGGGCCCCAGCCCTATGCCTCATGGTCAAATCATATTGACTGTGCCTAATTCAAAATGGGTCAAAATCAATAATGTTTTGGTAAGTACCTGATTAAAATTATTAAGCAAGTATATGTTATTATTTTTTCCTTGTTAAGTTGTCTAGAGTTTTCAAGTTTAGCTGTTGGGCTTTAAAATGTTTTTTTTTATTATAGCAACATGGAAAAGACATATCATTTTTATAGAATATAATTTCAGGCCATTGATTTATTAGATACTCTGTTATTTTCCCTTAAAATACATTAACACTGTTAAATTTTTTGGGCATATATGCATTCGAAATAAATGTACAATTTATAATGTTTACAAAGAGCTTGTCAGGCTTATTTTTATGCATTCAACTCCTAAAGGAAAACGTTAATGATGAATATTTGTGTATGAATATAGCATGTTTTGTGTGTCTGCAAATTGAATTTTGGAACAATACTATTTTTAGAAGAAATATTGATTTGTGTCTTTTCACAGATAGAAACTACAGCTGTTGGTGGATTATTTTCTCATGTTCCAGTTGATTGCAGTTTAACTGAAAATTATATTAAACAGGAATTCAATCAGTCTACATTGTTTAGAGAAACAAAAGAAACTACTGTCACATACAAGGTAGTTTTTGATGTGGATTATTTATTTTTTTTTAATTGAATGATTTTTTCTTTTTAAAAAATTGATTGGCACATTCTTATGTCAAAATTTAACATTTCAAACAGTCTGAGAAGTTTAAACGAGACATAAACTGAAAAGAATATGTATGTAGGATCAGGATCTGGAGCAATATCAATGCCTATTTGTTTTTTTAGAAAATTATACGATTTGCTGATGTGTCTTTAAAACCATTTTTGTTTCTTTCTGAGTATGTTTCATTTTAGATAGCTTTGTCTTCCAACAGACATGTGAAGTTGACTTTTGGAACTGCTCATCTGTAATTTGCTACATTGGTCTGATGCACAAATATGAGACAGTCTTTATTAATGTCAGTCTTGGTATTAGGAAGGATGTTCTGCAGACGTTTAAGGTAAACCAAATTTTTAAGCAATAATTACCATAATGTGGTTATATGATGAGATATGAGGAAGAACAAGAACATATTTTGGTGTTTGAGGTGTGAACATGTAGCAAAATATTCATGTTTGTTTCTTGTGTAACTAAATACGACCAAAATTTTGAAGCAGTGTACAAATTATTATAATGTGGTTATATGATTAGATTTGAGGAAGAAAGAGAACTTTTGTTGGGTGTGAATTTTTAACAAAACATACATTTTTGTTTGTGTGTAGTTGAAAGTCTAAGGAGGGAAGCTGAAAAAAAAACCATGAAAATCCTTTAACTGTAGCAAAAATAGTTGACAAAGGCAACCTTTCTTTTTACTTTTTGTTTACCATAGTACTATTGAAATTTCGGTTAATGATAATAAATATTAAATTTTTTCATAAATATGTGAACGTTACATATTTCTATGTTTTAAGGTTTACATATTTCTATATTTTTAGGTGACCAATATATTGGGATTAGTCAGTGCAGGAGAGCTAAAGGAGCCAAATTATAGGTCATACAACTCGGAGACGATTCATCATAATATTACTGTAAGTTTATATCCTTTCTTTCCCCAATATATTTCTAAATGTCCCAGTCTTTTTGATAGCAAAAAAATACAATATTTTCTAGCGTCCTGAAAAAATTTATTGTCTAGAAATTACCAACTATTTCATTCAGTTGCAATATTTGACTACTGTCGTTTCAGCAGTGAGCAAAAGTGGGAGTCTGCAGTAAAAATAAAATTCTTTTCATTTTTTTTGGCTTACTCAAACATCTCTAAAATCAAGAATTCTTGTTGGCTCTTTATATCCAATTAGACTAGGTAAATGAAAAATCCTAGGAGGAGCCTTGAGAGTTTGCTAGTGCAGCTTACTCTTCCTTGTTTTTCTGTTGCTAAACACTTGCAATGTTTTTTTCTTTTTTTTCTTAAATTTCATTTCCTATGATTTTCATCTTGCTGTACAGATGCTAATAATTTGGTTATGATAGACAGCAAAATGTCCATTGGAATTTCTTATATCTAAAATATTGCAATAGTTTGTAATTTTTTGGTCATTAAAAATCTTTTTATTCTTTAAATATTGAAACTGTTGCTTTTTCATGATACTCACAATGCTTGATAATGTGCAACATTGCCAAGACTTAACTACCATACTGCTGTGAGAGAGGACCAAATTTTTGCTTACTTTATGGGATGCCAGGCACTAATTTATACCAAGAATCAACAATTTTTATTACGAAAATTCAAAGTCCCTGTTCTGTCATTTTATTGGCTTTACCCACTCAACATGTTGAGCCAAACATTTCATCAAAACTAACATTTCTAAAAGTACAGCTGTGTTTCATTTTCAAAAAAAAAATTTTTTAAACACCAATTGAGCCTTATTATAATTTGTTTTGTAATATAGTATTTTGAAATTATTTGTAAAATTATCATTATATTTCATAAACTTAGGCTTGTCTAATGGAGATTTTTTTTTTTCAATGATTCAATGCATGAAAAGATAATTACTGAGTCAAAAGTTGATGGAAAATATCTCTGTTCCTGTATTTGATGAAGTCTGAAGAGTGAAGTTCATTTATTATTGGTTATAGATATGAATTCAGAAAAATTTGTTTTTTTTTGCATATGTATTTTAAATGTTGAGTAAATTTTAATACATCTTTAAGTATTTAATTACCATATTTTAAATAATTAATTCATGTATCATTAAACGTGCAATTCCCAGACTACAACATACATTTCCTACAAACCATTGCCTAGAAAAGTTGTAGCATGGTGGGTCGTTGTGGTGAGCGCATGCAGTGGATTGTTGCTGCTGTACATTATTGCTGTAATTATGTGGAAGGTATATCAGTCTGGCAACTGTAGCTGTAAAACAATATGTTTTCTAATTTTTTTTTCATTGTAAATAATTATATCAGTGCAATGAAAACTAAAACATCAAATATGTTTGCTAAAAAAATGTCAGAAAAATACTAGATCTTGATCACTAGAATGGTAATACACATAAAAAGATTTAAACACTCTTTCTGGCAACAAAAATTTAAATATGTTTTGAAAAATATTTACTTTATTTAGTAAGAAAATTTCAATACTTTATTAATAAGTTTTGAGTTAGAATTAATTTTTGAATAATCAATTTTTAAAATGATTAAATATGAAGAGAAGGAAAAATGGAAAATTACATATTAAATCAAAGATCATGATTTTCCTTTAAATAGAAGTTTAGATGTAATTTAAAGTTTTTAGAGTCTAAATTATGTTTTGAAAGTTTTCACAAGCATTTTTAGAATTTTTAAGATTATGAAAAGAAAAACAGACCTTTTTAAAAAAAAGAAAAAAATGCCTTTATTATAAAATATTTTTGAAGTAGTTGGATAATATTACAATGTCTCCATGTCTTCTTTTTAATACATAACATAAAGTTAAGAGTTAAAATGTCTTCATTTGATCAGGACCTTTTAAGTCAGATATTTTGTTTGACAGGTTGCAAAGCATTCACTTTATGAAAGTTAATTATCCTCAAATTTTTTTTTCTTTTTAATTAAAAAAAAGTTATTAATTTTCTCTGTGACGTTTTTGTTGCTGTTCTTTTTTGAAGAATCATGTCATTAACTACAATCCTCTGATCTTTGCTTGCTTTACAGTTTGGTTTCTTCCGACGCAAAAAGAAGGAGGAACTGCAACTTCTGATTAAATCATCAGAATCAGAAAGAGAAATCTTAAGTCCAGACTCTCTTAGTGCTGGTTCAAGTGATGTCATGGTGCTCCCTTCAGGACAATTATTATTGGACCAAAATGGCCATCATTTTAACCATAACCCCATTCCTCATCATCATTATCCAGAGAGAGACAGGTTATTTTACTATCCCCACCTAGAACCTGAGAGCCCACAAAACAATAGTTTTGATAGAGACCCATTTTTTACCAGTCGCAGTTTGAATAGGAGAGAACCACAACATATCTCAACACCACATTTTCTCACCCTTCAGCACAACCAGGGCAATAGTTGTAAAAGAGTTTCCAGGACTAGACCAATGAATGGCTGCTATTACAGAAACCAAAATATCAGTTTAAACAGCAATAATAACAACAAAGATAATGCAGGTGATGAACCTGATAGCTGGATTGCCCCACCACCAGCCCCTCCCAGGCCTCCTTCTTTTGATAACAATCCATATAACAACAAAAACAATGCAGGTGTTGAACCTGATATCTGGATTGCTCCACCACCAGCCCCTCCCAGGCCTCCTTCTTTTGATAACAATACATATTTAGAACCAGTGGAACTTTTAGAGTCAAGAGCATAGCAAAATTTGTTTGGTTGGTTGGTTTTACCCTCAAAAGCCCTATTTGTTTTCCTTTTTTTGAGCATTAATTTTGTTTTATTTGTTTTGCTAAGTGTTCATATTAAGATACATTAAGAATTAATTTATTTCTGAATATATATATTTATGTAAAGGCCAAGTGCATTGTAATTTTCAGTATTATGACCATCATATTCATATTTTATTTTATTTCAACAATTTTCATTGTTTGGAGTTACTTAAAGATTGTGCTGAATATGCTACAGATTCATGTAATTTATAACAAGATTTTCCAGTTTTGTGACTAGGGTTGATAGATTTACAGAAACAATTTTGATTTTGCAAAGATTAATATTTAAGAGAAAGTTTTCTCATCTCTCTGTTGAAAAAATACTGAAATTAAAATTGGGCCAGTTTGTTTTCTCAATCCTTTTAAAGTTTTTTTTTTTTTT
>BLXT01005777.1:1508822-1520358 GCA_019648995.1 Plakobranchus ocellatus
TTTTTTTTTTTTAAATTTTTTTTTAAAGAACATCAAAATTGTTGTATATGTAAAATATTATGATATCTAGCCCATTTGCCTTATGAGAGGGTCGTTCTTGTCTATTTTACAAATATATCAATTTGAATAAACTATTTTATCCGCTCTCTGCCTTTTGTATATGTTTAAGGAATTTTCCATCTCCAAATATCTGTTTATCAAATTAATTTTATTACTTTTGATCTCATTTATGTTTTGAATAATAAAAAACCCAAAAGTTTTGGGGCAATAATTTCTTGTATAATCATAGACTTAATTCACAATCTCAATGATGTGCTTACTGTTTGCCACACAAATAAAAAAAATGAGATTTGTTTGTTAAAAACGTTTTTAACAAGTTCACCAATCCTCAATTCTTTTAATTTCCTTGTGTATTCGCCTTGTACAGCAGTGCAATATTTCACCTTTGTCATTTCTTCCATTCCTTATTTGAATTGGTTTTTTTTTTTTTTTAATGTCCAAAACATTTCATTGTTATGATATAAACACTCACAGATTCATCAATGTCTTCAGAGAATGACAATATGGCCCATTTTCCTGCATTTGGTTGCAAGAAATGTATTTGCCATATGAATCAACTTTATTTTAAACAATCTGTACAGACATCATGGTTTGTAAAAACTTATGAAATATGCATAACTTTCATTAAAATTACTCACATTATGACAGCAAAATCTTATGACACTTGAAACTTTTTCTACTAACTACGAGTAAATTTATTTTATAATCTTTGAATGTGTTGTACTTGATTTGCCTTCTGATTTCTGAATCTCATGCAAGATATAATAAGTTTGTTGCCACAACCATGCCTTACATAATATTCAGTTGTTGTTTTGTTATGATTACAGAACATTATTTTAAAGAGGGTCCAACACCACAATTCTAATAAGGCTATAAGTTCTTTTGAATAGTGCATGGTTTTTGTTTTTAAATGTTTTGGATGTGTAATATAAAAATGCAAAGAGAAAGGTGTTGAGAATATTGATAAAAAAAGAGAGTGAATTAGTGAGTAAAAGATGGGTGGATTGGGAATTGTGAAGGGTGCAGATATTGTACAGTCTTAAAATATTTGTTTTTAATTGTATCCTAAATGTATAAGCAAGATCCATCTTGATTTAATGCTACTTTTTTGTTGTTTTTAATTATAAATAATAAGTGGAACTGATTTTGAAAAGGTTTACAGTGATGTTAACCTTAAAAAAAAATGAGAACAAAAGAAGTATTTTAAAAGGGTCTTTTTTCCCTGATAAATGGTTGCTGTCTTGCTTGAAATAATAAATAGGAATCAATTGGCTTCATTGAGTGTACATTTAACCTGTTTGGGAATTTCTATCAAGCTCTAATGAAATTCTTGCAATCAGTTGCATGCTCCCCCCTTCCCCAACACACACACAAAAATTAAGCATTCTCGTCATTGTAAATTGATTCTATACAGAAAATATCAATCGATTTGGCAATATTTCTGGTACTAGATAATGCTGGATGAGAAAAAAAAATTCACAAAATATTGCCTCTTGTTGGCTTTTTCCTATTATTGTAAAATATAACACCTGTAAGAAAAAGTAACAAAATGCATCTTCTGTAGCAAACAAAACCTATAGTTGATCAATTCTACTTAAAAAAAAACAACCTAATTAAAACAAATTGATTGTTGAGAGCCTGTAAAAATTTTAAAGGATTTGCTCCATCCTAGTTAAAAAAAAACAACTAATGTGTTTTCCTTGTTTGTCTTGTACTTTTGGCATCTGAATTTGATATTTCGTTGACTTTTGAAAATAATCATAAAATTCCCTCCCATCAATTTTTGTTGCTCAGTACATGTATATTGAATGATAATATGGCTAGAGAAATGGACTGATGGCTAACTGGTAAGCACTTTATAAATGGTGTAGCCTTCAGAGGTAAAATTTAAGAAATATTAAAGAAAGAAGTTTGTTTGTTAATTGGTCTTGCCAGAGAGTTGTCTGTGATATTACAAGCCCAATTCAAAAGTTTAACTTTTCCTTTACAATGCATAGCAAAACTTGATTATGACAAGAATTCTTGTTAGCATATTATTATCTCATGAATAGAAAGCGATCATTGTTATCAAAGATATTTATAGAGTAAAAGAGAAAATAAGACATGAATATCCCAATGTACATGTATTTGTGCATTCTTTTTTTACTTTTTTTGTGTATTACATTGATGATTGCTATTTTAATATCTTTCTCTCGCTCGATAATGTTGTAAAATAAGTCATACAAATGAAGCCTTGGAAAACAATGATACTTAGTGCAGGGGCAAAGGCAACATTAGCAAAAGACTGTCTAAAACAGAATTAAGAGAATCATAGGGTTGGTGATACACAGCATTAACGGAAAATCAAATTCATACTTTACAAGCTGTGATTTACAACTGTGGTACCACTTAGTATTGTAGCCTCTGTACCATTATAACTATAAAAAAAAGCTTACAATTGAAGAGAAGGGGAGCAATGTTCGACATTTGCATCAAAGTTATTTTTACAGTTTGTGGCCTAGACTTCATGATATAGCCTATATTTCAATGCCCCTTTTTGACAGCGGCAGTAGTGTTTTGAAGAAACCATAGAGAGATGAAAAGAAGGGAGATGGGGGAGAGAGGGCCATGCGATTTGCAAGACTTTGAGGTGGGGCAATATGAGGCTTGCTACATCAACTAGGACATGTGCATTAGGCAGAAGATGTATGTAAAGCTCAGATGTGTATAGCTTCTGTAATGTACAACACTCCCCGACCAAAAAGCAAAGCAAGGCAAAGCATAGTCTCCAGGTTGCCAGCTGATGATGTCATATCACAATCTTACAACACTTGTCTAAGTTTAGTTCTATAAACCTATATATGACAGTGCCACAGTGCTTCTTGAAAAAAATTGCCTTCAACTGATTCAACATGACAGCTAACTGAATTTAAGTTACTAGCAAAATTTCTAGAATGTTACCAAGGTAATTTTCAATATTTAGTATTCCTGTAGCAATGAAAAGGTCTTAAATAGGGGAAAAAATGGGGAGTCAAAATTGTCTCTTTGTTCCATTTGTCTCTCGATTCCCGATGTTGTTATTCATGTATTTTATTGTACATTTTACATTTAAATTTCTCAATATGAAATGATCACCAGTGCCCTATAAATGTAATGAATCATTGGGTGGTGACATCAAATCTAGTCCCAACTGTGCATATTGTCAGCTTCAACCATAAATCTCGATAAGCAATTGCCATTTTGGCTCTTTTTGTTATATACATGTGTGTATGCATATATCTCAATTTTATAGCTGCATAAACATGATTGAAATTTTGCCAATGTCTCATGTTTTAAAAAATATATTCAATCAAGCAATGTTTGTGTGCTGTTAATGTATGCAAACGTTAATTGTCATTTTTAAAGCTTTTTTTAATTGCAATGGATTGGGTTTAAAAGGCGATTGGGGGGGGGGGGGGAAAATTAAGTCCTTTGATGTTTTAGTTACAAAAAAATGCACTATTAACATCTTATTGAATTCCTGAATATAGTAACCATAAAACAGTGCTTCCAATGAGAAATGAAGATAACCGGGGATTTTTTTTCTTTCATTTTTTTTATCAGGTGGCAGACAATGCCGAGGGCGTGAGCAAACCTAGTGGGGTCTGGGGCCCAGATTTTTTTTTTAAAAGGGCTCAAAATACAGCCATTTGGAGGCATCAATTTCAGTTTTAAATTGAAAATTTTGATCAGTCTGAAGTTATGAAATATCTTTAGAGCAGGATTTAAAATTCCATGCAAGACTGAAAATGCCGATGATTGGAAACACTGATAAAATGTGGTTTAAAAACTTAATGTGCATAAACTCGAGTAATTATATTTTTTCATTTAAGCAATAATCAAATGAATTCTGACCATGCTTCAAGGTTAACAGCCAAGAAAAACCTGTATTTTCCAAGACTAGCTTTATTTAAACTACTTAGACTTTAGTATCTGGTGGTTAAGACAAGGTCAAGCAGCTAGCTAATAAAATTGATACAAGATTGCATTAAGAGAAAGTGGCCAGTTTAGGAAATCTGCAAGTGTAATAAATTATCAATTGTGAAACCAAGAGGGAGAAAAACAAGCAAAAGAAAAAGAAACCCAAAATGTTTTAAATTTTTATTTTTATGATATGAATTATTTGACTAATAAAATTTAATCCAATTTTATATAAAAATCATTTAAAAAGTGATCATACTATTATAACAACCCATTTGCATACTATATATAGATATATACACAAGTTCACAACCATAATAAATTATATAATGGTAAAAGAACAAATATACAGTGCACTCCACTTAATTCTACATCTCAGAATTTGACATTTTCCTTAATTTGACGCGCTTAAAAAGTCCCAAATAATTCCCTCTTAATCCTTACTACCATTAACAAAACTGCACAAATCAATATGCGGCTTGGCTCACTTCTCTTAATTTGAATTACCGTCCAGTTGACAGATCCAACTAAACCAAAATGCTTTTGCCTGGCTGCCTCTTGCAGCAAAATTAATGTGCCTGATGACACAGACTATTCAGTATTCATTGTGATTGAGTCACTGTGGAAGGGTTGAGATTTGGGATGGAGGGTGGGGTGTGAGCAGGAGAGGAAAAAATGTGTGACATTAGGCTCCCCACCCAACTGTTTTTTTTTTTTGCTCTATAGCTTGTTTGTATTCACGATTTGACATGTGTAGCCTGGTCCTTTTGATGTGAATTATCAGGTGTGCACTGTACTAAAAACCTCACAATTCAACAATATGGTTTGAAAAGTATTGATTAATATAAATTGATTTTTTACAAGGCAAACATTAAAACAAATAGTATTGTGAAGATTTAATTAACAAAAAAACCAAAAACATATAAATATATATATATATATATATATATATATATATATGTTGATAAAATTCAGATCTTTTCTTCTTTTTAATAAACCTGGATTAGGTATTGAACTAAGATTCATACCAGAATAACACATCTTGTGACCAGTCTTAAATAACATTTTACTCCTAATCAGTGAGCTCATGAAAAGTACATCTTAACATTTTTCTTTTTTGCCACTGAAGACTCCAGCATTGCCTTGGAAAGAAAAAAAAAAAAACAAAAAAAAAACTGATTTGCACCAGAACTGAATGCGCTAATCCTGGTTGACTTGATTGATTGATATAAGCAGTCCACCATTTATTGGTGATCTCAGGTCTCTAGTAAATGTCCAAATGAACCAACATAAGGGGACGCATGTTTTTACTTCAGACCTCTTGAGAAAAAAACCCTCTAAAATTGATGGATGTGGTACCGTATCCAAATTCCTGAACATGCTCTGAAAGACTGTCCAATCCACAACCTACTTACAAGTAGCAGAAAAGCACTGAAAAATCTGGAATCAACTATTCATATTATCAACTGTGGATTTTCTTGTGGAGACTGGGCTGAATATATGCTGAAAACCAGTGTTTAACAAGTTACAGTTTTTGTCATCAATGAATAGGTCAGTAGAAAAGCATTTAATTATTTGACATAAACACTTGTCATTAAGTACCTTGCTTGCATATATTCATGATACTTCCATACTTAAGAACTTTATGTACGATCCTTTCAAAATACAACAAAATCTTCTTCATATATTTACATAACCGAAGGTATTCAATGAAAAATGTCTAATCTTAGATCTATGATAGTTTCTTTATGAAACATTCATTATCTTTGAGAAAAGAAAATTGCTCTTTTGAATTTTGCTATTTTTTTCCCCCACACAATAAGATTTAAAATCAAAATAAAAGGTTTGCTGATCCCAAATGATTCTGCATTTTGCAAATTTATGCACAATTGCCTTTAAAAAATGGAGCTAAAATGTTATCTATGGTGGAGGTGGACTTTCATTTTGCTGAGAACTTCAAAAGAATTTATTATTTGGAAAGAATCATGCCTTTATTGCAGCTCTTTTTTTTTTTTTAATTGCCATATAGAGAGATAACTCAGTATGGATAATGAAATTTCAACTTCTGGCTGATGCAGAGAAGAAAAAAAGTTTGCGTTTGAAGAAATCATTGTAAATATGTAATTGAAATTTTGCCCTATGTCATCCACAACCACTAAAAATTAAATGAAAAATACTTGACCATATATTACTGCTACTAGTCAGAAGTGAAAACATGCTTAAAAATAAAATAGAAATTAACAGACTGATACATTCCAATGGTATTTCCAAAGCACATGTATTTGCATCATTTAAGGCTCAGCCTTTATAATTAAAAAAACCAAACAAACCTAAAAGTGTCTTTAAAAGGTCAGGGTATACTGCTATAAAGCAGAATATACTCAAATATAGGATCTAAATTCCTCATTGAGAATTAATGACCATCTTAAACATATTTCTTCGCAAGTATTATTAGTTTCATTTTAAAACAGAAAAACATGCAAAATAAATTTTATATATCATACTTCAGTGCAATCATTGATATTTCCATTTTTTTTATATAAAGATCAATTTAAAACATGCAAGTCTCAAAAAATACCATGTCCAATATCTCATAATCTACTCGCCAATATTTACTATACAGTAAATGAAAATTAAAAAAAAAAAAAAATTCCAATTTAATTAAAAGGCATTTAAGTCAATAAAAGCCAACAAATGGTAAAATTCTTACATATAGAAACATACACTGTAGTCATGTTGTTAAATTCAAAATAAACCAAGTACGATTATTAAGAATTTCAATTTTCTTAGACAAATAAATGATGCATGCTTAACTGTACATACACAAAAAAAAAGGATACTATGACTAAGAAAAATCAACCATACATTTGAATTCCTGTGAAATGTACAAATGAAATTTTTTATTTTTTGAAAAACTTTTTGATTTCTATTTGTCAATAATTATAATACTCCCTATTTCAAAAGCCTCTCAGCCTTCCAATATATTGATGTTTTAACTTGAAAATTATTTTCATAATATGAGTCTAATACTCATTACCACTAATCATAATAATTCTTCAGTGAATGAATAAAAAGTATGAGAGGAAATGACAATTTGAATTTATTCCTGTGACCTCATAGAGTCTTGAGTCCATATGGTTTTTCTTTAATTCTAGTTAAGCGCACAAACTGAACGTTTTCATGATATCAATTTTCATTAGTGCTGTACCTTTTACAAATAAAAGATGCTAAAAGATTAATAAGTTTTATCTAGGGTGGCAAGATTCTCAGCAAAAACTGTCAGGGGAGACCTCTTGGAATTCACTGAGAGCTTTGATGGGTTCAATGGCAGATCTTGTGGCTGCTCCTTTCCTGACCTTAGCACTAATTTCGTTTGGATCTTCACGACGAACCAGTGGCTTCTTTGCAGGGGCCTTCATCTTCCACAATACAACAGGTTTTTTCTGCAGGTGATAAATAGAACAGTAGATCACAAAACATTTGCATCAAAAGTTAATAAAAGACACACTAGTGTAACTAATGATACATATGAGTAATACTAAGGAAAATAACGATGCTAATCCCATTTCATATAAATTTAACTTTTATAGAGTTTAGGGTTGTATGTTTCATTTTTCACCTGATCAGTATTTCAATGCTTTAAAGCCAAAATAAGCAACACTGCTCCTTTATGACTAAACCTCAAATTCTAATGCCAGCATGTTTTTACAAAAAAAGAGGATAGGATTTGACCTTAATTTGGTCAAATTTATTTCACTTACTGATTCTACTTTAACACAAAAAAAATTAAGGAATAAGAATCATAAAATCATTTTTCCAAGAAGACATTTCATATCTTTCGCATAAAAAACGAAATATGAATTTATTTCAAAGCATTTTTCAAATCAAGATAAGATGAAGACAAGAATAAAAAAAAAAAAAAAGTAATAAAGTGTTTGATGTGATTTTTAAACACAGGTAATTAATGTATTCAACATTCAATAGTTGAAAGTGTAATACTTACATTTGAGCCCTTTGTGTACTGCAGAAAAACAAAAAAAATGTACATATATAAATAAAGGCAGCTATCTTGATTATATTTGTAATTTGAAATTATGTGACCTCAATATCATTCTATCGTTTTCAAATTGCGCTGATCATAATTCATATAGTCCATTTTTTCCAAGTGAAAAACAATTCAACAAAATATGTACATGAGGCTTGAAATTTTCCCTCTGTTTATGGTCCCATTTTATGAAAAGAAAAAATCTATGTCTTTAAAAAAAGAGAAAAAAAAATTATTTGCAAACAGTACAAGCGAGCAGCAAATCCAGAATAGTCAAATTTCCATTTGTGTATCTTCAGAAACAAATGAAAACTATGAAATGGTTCCTAATTCACTGTAAACTGCAGAGCCTGCTTCTTTTTAATTGTTTTGAGAGACAATTTGGATTAAAATCTTTAATCTTTGCAAGTTTCATTATCAGAATGAGCGATGAAGGAAAAAAATAAAGAACTTGCAAACAGTTTGATTTCTTTAAAAAATGTAAGTATTCACTATTCTCATAGGTAAACATTACAAATCGAAGATTTGTAGAGGTAAAGTCATTTCTGTGGTTGGATAGTGCATAACTTTTAAAGTCTGTCCATTGTGGCCTATAATGATCTTTTTTTTAGCACTCTTAATGTTATGGATCAAAAAATATTTCTGAGTGTATGTTCTAAAAAGTGTGATTTGAAAGTTCCCAAAAATTTGAACAAGTGAAAGGTTCATTTCTTTCTTACCTTGGTAGAAGCCACATAGCAAGCCTTGACTGTTAAGACTACAGCATTCATCAAGTTCTTAGCAGAATGGATCAAAGATGTGGCACTGTCAAGCTAGGGATACAAAAAAACAATGCAGGGCTATTATAAAAATTCACTAATCAAATCTTAGATTCAGTAGGCATTCAATGTACATTAAGTTTGGCCTTTGAGATCCATTACAGCAAACTTAATTAGGATTATGTTTACCATTTGAATTTTACAAAAAAAAAATGGTTTGAGAAAATGTGTTCAAATTATATTCCTTCTTTGAAATCCTTCATCTTTTTTTTTTGAATTTTAACTTACATCTTGGCACAGAATCCAAATAATTTATTGTGTTTATAATTTCCTCTATATTTAACCTCACAGAAAGGAGTCTAGGGATGTATCAACAAATCAAATGCCTAAAATGCAATATATGACTCATTCATTCTGGTTTTAAGATGATTAAGGTCTTTTTGATGGAAGGATTTCCAAAATGTCAATGACACAATATCTGTTCAGTGGTTTTCAATATTGCATCAACATCTTCTAGTGAAAAGGTGTAATTAGTAAACTTCACATATCATTGAAACAAAGATAAGTGTCTAGTAGTAATTGACCTCACCAGTATATTTTTATTACATGGTGTTTTTGAAATATCACACTATATGTACAAAGTTTAAAACATAAAAGCAAAAAAATTCAAAGCTGAATTTAAACCTACAGCAGTCTACACTTTAAAGTATGAAAAAGAAACCTGATGCACATAAATTGCAGAGTTAAAAACAAGAAGCAGAATTGGTTATAAAAATGTATATGTACAATAAAAGGCTGTAAAATCTAAGATACTAAAGAAACTTAAGGGGATAAAGATCTAATAGTCTATAAATTATTTCTCTAATTAAATTAACGAAGCTTAAATTTACTCTCACTCACGCAAGGATTGTTTTTTTTTGTAGACCAATACATACAATTTGTCAAAAATACAACAATAACATTTCCTTTTTTAAACTCAATGAAAAGCAACTTGATGTTGCTGACACAACTTAAAACCAAAGAAATGTAAATGCTTGATTTCACCGATTTCCGATATGCTCTAATTTTTTCCTGTTTAAGAGTATTTTGAAAGTTAAAAAAAAAAAATGGTTGCAAGCATTAAAGAACAGTTTGGCAACTGAGATTGAAGTACACTTCTCTTTAAAAAAAAATTTCAATCTTTTTATGACAACTGTATGTGGACATTAAAAAAAAAAATCATGTGACACTTCTTTTGTATTTAGGTGAAGATAATGACAACATACATAGTATTCCCTTCAAAAGAAAAGTAGGACAGATCATCATCATTTTTACTGAGAAATCCTAAAGGTGAAAAATTTTAAAGCTTACAATGCGTTGCTCAACTGTTTTTCAATATATAAAGTTCAGATATCTGCTGTAAACTACACCTCAAACATGAATTGTTTTTCTAGAATGACTAAAATACCATTCATCTCTATAGTGCCAAGGTAACACATATTTGAGTTGGTTCTGATTTACCTGTAGGATGCAGTTTTTAGCCTTTAAAGGGTTAATAACTTTTTTTTGTTCCCAGTCTAAATGAAAACTACTGTTAAAACTATCTTACCCCTGACACAATCAGCTCTCCACTGACACTCTGGACATCAGCTTTCACTTTACTGGTGATGTTAAGCTGGTGGCAAGTTAGAGCAATTCGTTGCAGGTATGCCTCAAGGTCCTTCTTAGACTGAGAGTCAGGGCACTTCGAAGAGGGAGAATGTCATTTCAAAATTCAAATTTGACAACAGCTTTATGCTTTATTAATAACGAATAAAGCAAAAAATCTATTGCTTTGACTAGGTCCAGCCTAAATTCTGAAATCTGACTCTAAGCATAGATGAATGTTGACCAATTTCAAATTGCCTTGGGCAGAGACGTACTTATTTTTGTTTTGCTTCCAGTAACAGAGTATTTACTTTGAAGATTGGATTGGGATGCAATTTATATTATCAGTTGCCATTCAGGCAATATTACTTCAGAAAAACTGTGAAATCAGATACGACGCTCCGCTTATATGACATCTGTTAAATCAGCTATATCATTATTTTAGGATGCCCTGGTTATTGTCCGTTTTACCATTGAAAGGCTATTCTCATATCAGTGTGATTTGCCTTGGGTTTTGCCAACATTGACACTTTTTCCACTAGATTTTTTATTAGTATTGTGAAACACTAGAACAGGAGTAATTACCATGAAAACTTTTTCTGGTAAATACTTTTTTCTTCATCATTTGTCTATTCAACATTGATTAATACAGAAAAAAAAGAAGTGTCAAGCTTATTAATATTTTGAGTTGCAGAAGACATAATGAAATGCAGAGGATGGATGAAATGTAAGAATCTATAAACAAAAGCCTTTTTTCTTTTTTCACTTTGCCCTTTGATACATATTTTCTCTTGTATTAACATTATATCACATGCCCTTTAGTTGCCCTTATAATCAGGTTACAGTTCTTTCTCTGCATTGGCCATCCTCAGAGGAAAGAAAAAAATGCAATAAAGTATTTAACATGTATGTTTAAAGGTTTTCCTAAGGCAAGAACAGTTACTTTGATTTACTATTTACTATTGGTCAATTTAACTTTGCAAGCTTTGGCCCTACGTTTTCAAATTAAATTTTTAAGTACAATGAGGAGATCAAAGTGCCTTTTGTTGATTATATATATATATATATATATATATATATATATATATATATATATATATATATATAC
>BLXT01005777.1:1526502-1537393 GCA_019648995.1 Plakobranchus ocellatus
ACCTTCACTATTAGATCAACAACAAAATAATGATAAATTTGAAAAATAAATAAAAAGAACAAGAAATATCTCATAATTAGTATTGAGTGGCAGATATTTTATAGCAGGATACATAATCATGTATTTCATGCCTGAAAATGTGAAAATCATAATCAAGAGAAGACCAGCAAAGAGGCTTGGTTATATCACATATAACTCATAAAAGAAAAAGATCATGCAATACTGAAAATGGAAAGTGAGAACTAGAAACAGAGTTAGTCTGGGTAAGTTATTGGCTTACAAAAAAAAAAAAAAAAAGTACGAGAAAGTGGTGGCGAACATTAGTAAAAATTTAACTGAGATTTAAATTCAATATACAGCTCTATGTCCCTTCAAAAGAAAAATTATCGATGACAGTCAGATAAATACAATGGCAAATGTCTTCATGAAGAGCTCTGAATATCCATACCTCTATTTGAAAAAAAATATGCAAATGTTGATTTGCTAAATTGCACAATAAACTAGTTTTGTTAAAAGTGAACAGATTATCAGATAAAGTGGGCTTTGTCTTTTGTAAAGTTTGTATATAATATTGACTCAAGAAAATTATGTCTTTACTCATTTTACATTCATACTGATTACAATTCACATATCTAGCCAAGCAGCCATACACAACTCATTCTTATAATATGGGAAAAGAAAAATGTCGTGCAAATATGTCTAATCATTAGCTTTTCTTTTTTAAAGAAGATGGCAAGTTATGCCTCTTTTAAAAGCTCAACACAAATGCATAAAGCTGCATAAGCAAACAAATCTTGTAGGATTATGACAAAAAAAAAGAATGTAAACATTATTTTGCCATAAGTTTTGGTGCATATCAAAATTTCAACTTCCACAGAACCCAAGTTATTTGTTAAACTTAATAAAACTTTTTGTGTTGGTTCTTCATGTAACATTATCACTTCACACCAATCATTTTCCATAAAAAAAAAGTTCCTGTAAGATTTATTTAGCTCACAAGATGTAGTTCTCTGATTTTACTATGTTTGTCATGTTTAGGTCTAGATTCAGATCAATGTCCTGCTATAAAAGAGAAACATATAACAAGCCTGAGCTTAATCGCTGCATTATTCACCATTATCTTGCAGAAAACGTTTCCATTTGAATCTGAAATCCGTTAGTAGCAAGAGGAAGCCTTCCTAACACCTTTGCAGCTGAGATTTAGTAACATCAGAGAACTCTTCTCCTTTAAAGGTTTTGAAGATTTGTCTCATAAAAAAGTTTGTGCTTTCAAAACAAGATGTTATTGAAAAAAAGAATGGAGATTTGTTTTTGCACTAGACCAGGCATTAATGTGTAAACAAATCTCTTTTTATTGTCAGTCATCACTGGGCATTATGTAACATCAGAGAACCGATAACAACAAAGTGAAAAAAAATTCTCCAATTTGCCACTAATCGTTCTTTCCCTTCTCTCTCTTTTCAAACAGAAATTGGTCAAAAATGAATTTCAAAGAGATTCATATACAATCCTCTGGTAGAGAGATACTTATGTGAGAGCAAGCAAGGCAGCATAAAGTCTTCAGAGAAGAACAACCCCCTCCCCCCAGTCCCCAGTCAAGTGTTTTGTGAATTTTTGACACTCTTAGGGTGCCTGGCCAAAACAAGGTCATGACTCCTAGGAGTCCCTCTGCAACCTTTTTTTCCTGACTCCAAACTTTTTAGGTTTTAAAACCACAACCTTTTCTTTTTTAAACTGTGGCAACCTTTCCGAATGCTTTAATGCTTCTTTTAAAAGTAACTTTTAGTAATAATACCAAAGGCTGAAAAAAAAAAGTAACATACATTAAATGGAACTAAAATATAAAAACGGAAAGAGGTTACTAAAAAACAAAATCTGAAGTACTTTAGTAAAACCTTTCATATAGAAGCTGAAACATGTCAGATAAGATGCAAGGGAGGGTGCATCAACATATATCAGTGCCATGCTGGGATAAGTCTTAATTGCATGGAGACTCAAGATTCACATGTTAAATGCCAAATGGGGCGCAGCTTGTTACTTGAGTATGAATCATCTGATTACCTGATTTCTATTCATTGGTCTCCCGCACTGAGGGGCACAAAATAAATAACCATTATAAGGATATCTCTAGCACGACTAAGCAGCCTTTCCTTTAAATAAAGTATCATATCTCTTTATTAAAAAAAAAAATTTTACAGGAAAACAATCAAATGTAACAGAAACTGATGTTTTAGTGTCCACTCTATCAATACTCATCCTAATTTTTTTTAAATGAAAAACTGAATATCAATAAATTCTTAAAGTTTTTTTTCAATTTTTTTTTGTAAGATTATTACTCAGAATTCAAATTTATTAACTTGAATGCTTTTCACATCTTTATTCGTCTTCACTGTTGCTCACAGTCATACACCATATTTGGACCATGTTTTGGACAAAAGAGGCTCAAATGATTAAATGATTTTTGTAAAATAAATTATCTATAATGACTGAATTTTAATGAAGATTCTGCCTAATATTTTTCATTGCTATTTAAAAAAAAAAAAAAAATTGAGCTGCTTACAGAGTTCCACTTCAGAGTTCTGATTGTAAATATCAACTATTTTCTTTTATAAACTGAGATAATCATCAACCTCATAATGCCATCACAACAGTACTTTTGATTATGTAAAAATAGCCAAATAACCTTGAATTTTTGTTCCAAGCCAAAACTGAATATAAATATGCAGCTGGCTTTGAAATATCTTTGATGATTGTAAAAATCATCAAAATTGAAAGAATTGTTCTAAGAACAGATGCACAGAAATCATTGTACCGAAATAAAATGGAAATATGAAACATCTACATAATATTAAAACTTGACACACAACACAACTCACATTGTTCATGTACTCAGTTAGTAGGTCCTGCAAGGCTTGCCTTACAGCATTACATTCCTGAACAATGCGCTCCCTTCGATCATCTCTTGTACATGACGAATCTGCCATTAAAGCAGCTCCACTGATGATACTTTCCACTCTCTCTTCCAGAGAAGGCCTGCTGCGAACCTCATTGTAAGTTAGGGGATCCATAATAATCTTCCTCTGGTGCCACAACATGCAAGTGAAACAATAAAAAATTCCAAAGTGAGGGTTTGATCAGCAAGACAAACCATATTCATAAGGATCACTGCCAATCTGTTATGCTTTTGTCCTTTCATATGAAACATTTTTCGTTTTGCATGCAACATGACCATGACTTTTTCAAAACATATTAATGAACATTCTGTATTTTTCTAACTGCCTTTTTTTTTTTTTTTTATTGAAAATGATCCTTAATGCAAAATAAAAAAGAACACAGATCAAATAAACTAAGGACAACAAAAAAGCACATTAGAACTCTTTAGAGGTTGCCATGCTTGTAAAACTCACATCTAGCTCATCCAAGGCTGCTGCTAATTCTCCAGGTCCTTCGTAAGGATGAGCATCAGATAGCCCTGAGGCTTGGGTTATATCTGAGATGGCCTTAATTGCGTCGCAAACTTGTTTGTAAGCATAGTCTCTATTAGCTCGAGCAGCTGCCAACTCAGGGTGCCTAACATATGCCTGTGAACATGAACAACAAAATAATATTTAATACACTTGCAAAGCTGAAAGAACCCTCAAAAGTTAAAAAACCAGACTTAAAGGACAGTAAAAAAAAGGATATGTGGTTTCATTTTTGCATAAGTCACACTTAAGTACTGATGATGAAAATTTCATGGAAATTGATGATTCTGGAGTAACACATCAATTAACTCATTTTAAACTAAGTTGTACTTTAAATAGATAAGATATCTTTTGTCTGCCAGAGATCTTTGAAAAATAAGAAAATGATCCACTCAAAGCAGCAAAAAGCGAAATCAGTATGACCAAAGATCTTAAAAATAAACATTGTTGGCTTATACACATTTCCTGGATCACTGCCCTTACTTTGAAACTGTAACTTTGTAGCAAGTAAGTGGCACAAATTGTAATATGATGCTAATTTCTGCCTTCATTTCAACATTTTCATCATAATCTTAAAATTCTTTTAAGATATAGAACATGACATTGCTCTTTTAGTGCTTATGCTTTTGCTAATCCCTGCTTATAAACATTCAGTTCCATAATTTTTAAAACCAAGAATCCTCGACCTGCCATCTTTAAATGAAGTGAAAACAGCTTATTTTTTTTATACTAATGGTTCTCCATAAATCACATAATTGGGCAGGCAAACTTGAAATTTCATTGATGGATCAATGATTCAATGGTGGTTGATTATGTTTAATAAAATGGGACGAAAAGGATATAATAGATAAAACCTAACATTATACAGTACTATTTACAACAAAAGGCTAAATACTTACTTTAGATGCTGTAAGCAACATCATACTGTTTTTCTTTAGCACTGCTCTTGCTGCAGCTAGTTCTTCTTGTTTGCGTGGATCTTTCAAGTCCTTAAAAAGCATTAGAAACATGGTACTTTTAAGTCCTAAAAAAAGCATGATAAACAGGTAATGCATAAAATCAACCAATAAGTATCGTTAGGTAGCCCTGAGGTTTCAGAATCATCAAGTAATTTTATTAAGCAATTTGCTCCTTTCATTGGTTAATATTCGATGAAAGAAAAGGTCAGCTTTCAAATTAAGCCGACGGCTCCCTAGTTTTTTTTTAATACTAATTTATCATCTTTTTAAAAAATGACCCTGGTTGCCAAGAGGAAATTCAATTACTTCGGCTGATATGCATAAACAGATTTTTTATTATGGTACTGAACTGCACACATGCCTAGTTGGGAACATACAATTTAATATCCTAGAGAAAAAAAATTTATTAATTTAGACCCAAAATTGGTGATAGCAAGAATGCAAACTTACAGATATAAAAGAGTTTTTTCCACAAACATCTCAAGTTTGTGCTGATTCTACCTCCATTCTATAACTATAGTCTATAAATCTAAAGTTATGATACAATATGTAGTCTTTAAATTCAGTAGAAGCATGACTACCCTTTACAATGTTTATGGTCTAAGTCTTCTTCAGGTATCCAAGCAGTTCTGGCAAGAGAACACATTTTTCTGTGCTTCAGCCTGAGCAAAATTTGTAATGAATCAGTCACTTTTGTATTTTAGTAATCTGATGCATATCTTGTAATATTATGCATTTTTTTGTAATACCATGAAGTATGAAATTTTAATAATAAAAACACTTGATTCACACTCACAGCTTGACGTTTGGCTGCTTTATCTAACAACTCAGCCATACTTTGTCCAAAATCTCTGAAATAGTCCATAAGCTCCTGCTGACTACTTGCATTTTTTAGCCGGTCTAAATCCCCTTCAACCTGGTTAATAGAAATAGTGTTTGGTAAGGATTAATAATATTTATAGACATCCAAGATAAGTTACTTAAAAAACACATGGCAGCTTTCATTCAAGGACAACAGTTTAAACGATTCCTTAAATGAAAGCATTTTCCTTTGGAAGCAGCAACTTTGTATTAAATTAAGTGAAAGTCAATAAATGCTCTGTTATTATAGTTCTCCTTAGGAGTCCTAAGGATGTATTTTAGTTTGACAACAATATGTGATCATATGAATAAGAGAGAGAGAAAAAGAGAGAGAGAGAGAGAGAGAGAGAGAGAGAGAGAGTAACAGGTAAACTAGCAAACACAGGAAAAAAAAAGACAAGAAATAATTCATATGCTGCGACAAAAAACAAATCTTGGTACTCACTGTGTGCAAAGATTTAAGAAGCAAGTGAACATCCACCATGTCTGCCAAAATAAGCAAGCGAGTCACAGCTGAGAGAAGTGCTCTTGCAGCCCGCACCATGGCTCCTCTTTTCACAGATGAACAAGGATCAGCAGCAAAATCTTGAGATGCATCATCCATTGTCTCTCCTGGTTACATCATAATATTTAAAAAAAATCAATAAAACACTTTGGCAATATTAAAAAAAACACTTTTTGGTACCAGCTAATTGGGCTTACTGGTGTAGCTAAATCAGCGCAGAAGTCATTCTGGGCCAATAGAGAGCATCAACTCTTTAGCTCACCCATGAGCAGAAACTAAACTAACAAATCAATTGTGTCCTCAGGAGCTACAACTGATACATTACTTGACACTACTTGACATTACTCTTTCAAAAAGCTTTTTAAATAAGGGGAAGCGTATGGGATTGTCAATTTTAAAGCTTTGATAGTTTGATGAGTAACAAATTCATCAATAGTAATATAAAATGTGGGAATATGCCAAGGTTATAGGTATATCTGAGTTCTATCAATCCATTTAAACTGCAGATCTAATCTAAATCTAATTCTCAACTATTTTAAAACATTTGGATCTAGGTGCCAAAATTCCACTTATTTGACAAATCTAGGGTTATAATTTGCCAAGCCCTTTTTTTCCTGAGACAACCAAGAAAAATGTGAATGAAAAAACCAGCCAAATCCTTATTAGCTGCACTAACAGGCCCAGAGAGCACTGCGATTATTTTAATTTTTGAGAAATACTTTATCATAGCATTAATTTTTTTTATTGTCAGAAAACAATCTGTGAAGCATTTTGTGAGATTACGACACATATCATGGTCATCATGATACATTTGATGTACAAATTAAAGTTACAGATCAAAATGCCATCCTTAATGTTTTAGAAGTTTTGAACGTTATTAAATAAAGTATATATATATTTTTTTTGCTTGAAAGAAAAAAAAGCAGAAAATAAAATTTAATTCAGTAGAGAGATTTTAAAATAAGCAGCATACTGAATTATTACCTGTTTTCCTAACTTCATCAATAGCAGCAAGCATGTCATTTTCAACCTCAGGAAAATCATGAGCAATCTGCTCTCCCTGAATGACAAAGTTTTCTGTTGCTTTCTGAACAGCTGCACTAAGAACATTTGCCTTCTTTGATCTACCTTTCTTTTTGTTTGATGGTCCATTCTGGTTTACCAATGTAGTTACCTGAAAAGTTAAACAATAATTACATTGAAAGATAAGAGAAAAGGTTTTGAAATTCAAAAACATTATTGCAACATTGTAGAATATAAGATATTCATTGTGATTTTTTTACATGATTTAATCTCAGTATTTTAACAAATATATATCAAATTCTGTAATTAAAAGAATGTTTACTGAAAGTTTTGAAGATTATAATTATATTCAGCTTGAGTTTGCGCTAACATTTTTAAATTTACCAAAAAGATCTTAAAGATCATAATTATCGATTTTCACCAAAACTTACTTGTGTGACTAATGGCTCCAAAGTCTTTTCAACTGACTTTGTGCGGATTTCTAAATTTTTGGGGTCCCATTTGATCTGCAGAGAACCTTGAGGTATGGGGCTCAAAGACATTTTGTTAAAACTGACAAATTCTGACAATCTGGAATAAAGAAGCAATGTTACTTGAATTTAATACAAAAAATATCTAAATTCTCTTCCTGTGCTCCATTTGCTTAAATTAAAAAAAATAAAAAATTAATTAATCTTCAGCTCCAAAAACTCATGGGAATCAAATTGTAATTTGAATTCATTGATAAGGTTTAGATAGGAAACAAAAACAATAAAACAACTAGGAAATATACATAAATCCATTGGACTGTGGAAGAGATCAAAAAGAGAAACTGGAGACGGCTGTGACACAACTCAAAATGACAAGAACAGCTACCTGCTTATTCGCCCGTAATCAAAACTTTCAAAGCAAAAAGAAGAGGTAGACCAAGAGGTACATTGAGGAAGATGGCGAATGTCAAACTGATGAAGGCTGGCAAATCATGGAATTAGCTTATATGGCTGGCAAAGGATAGGGTACAGTGAATAATGCTGGTGCCCTATGCCCCCCACCAAGTGATAGTGTCTTTGAAATGAAATTTCTTAAAATTTCTTATTTAGATTAAGTTTTAATTTTTGGGGGGGGAGAAATGCGAACATTTTCTTCACATATCCACAAAGGCAAAGGATTGACCTACATAGAAAACAAAATACCTTAGAACCTCTTTCCTTAAGGTGAAAGATTTTATGTATGTGGCATCTTGATTTCAGATGTCAGTGATGTCACAATGTATCTAAGGACATAAAGGAATTACCTGTGGCTGACTTTGCACACAGATATTTATATGGTTCTAATTGCTTTAATTGTGTATGCCTGGATCTAAGCCTGTGGCTGCATCATGTGGCAAAAAAATTAACTTTTTTTTCTTTAAAATTCTCACACCAGTTCTAATGACTAGGACTAGCATGCAAGAAAAAATAATTTTGAATTTTCATTTCCTCCTTTTAGACCCTAATTCTAGATGTATTTCGCTTATTCTCTATTTACTTTTAGGCCAAAAAATCTCAATTCTTAGCTTTGTTTGTTTTGACCAGAAAAGAAGTCAAACTAGTTAAAGGTTTTCAAATAAATCAAAATATTCAATACAATTAATAAGATTTACAACTCACTCGTAATGATATCCTGACTGTTGTATGGTTTTGAAAAAAAAAATCAAATTGCTCTATCATACTACATAAATCTCCTCCAAAATATAATTTATAAAGTGTGTCAAATAACTATATTTCAGAAAATATATTTTTGAAAATATCACAATTAAAACTTGTTGCATAGGAATTAGGATTCAGCATTAAAAAAAAAANAAAAAAAAAATTCAAAAAGTGGTCTTTAAATTAAAACTCCCAGGCGGTATTATTCTGCAATACCACAAAAATATGCATCATTCAGCGCAGCTAAATGTGTAGCACAAGGAGCAAATCAATGAATTCAGAACAGGAAAGATTTCTGATTATCCATACAAAGCGATGATGTAATGATAGCAATTTTAGTTAACTGTAGACAGTTTTATATGAACTCATCAATCATATATGATCTCAGTACGACAAATATTTTTTAAAAATTTAGCACAAAAAAAAAAACCAAAACAAAAAAAAACGCCTCAAATTTTCAGTTATAAATACTCTCTATAATAGTAGCTGAGTTTTAGTTGTTGAGGTCTTTCAATTCAGCAATAAGTTTTGAAATATAAAACACAAGCGATGTAAAGAAAATGTGTTTCGTTTTTCAACTTTTTTACATCACTTAATGGCAGGCCTACAAAGAAATTTGGTAAGTGCACCAGCATTACAGCAATCTAGCTTTCATAATCATGGGTAATAGTAATACTTTTTGTGCGTGCATATTTGAAGTTTTACCATTCCTTTCTCTCCCATACCCTAATTTTTCAAAGTGATTATTTTCCCAAACACTCTGGAAAATAGATCCAATCCTTATTTTCCCATACGCTAAAGAAAAGAATCCACAAGCTTCATATGTGGGCACCACTTACTTTCAGGGACCCGAGCTTTTAGATCTAAATTCATTAGCTGAGTATTATTACAAAAATGCCAGTGTTGTTGTTCTTATTCTGCCTTCACAAGTTCCTGATGATATCAAGAAGTTGTAAGCCAAGTTATTTAATATAAATTGTTCTCCTTTCACAGTTTCACACAATAACAATATTATAATTATGCCTGCGATCTCTTCATTTCATCGGAAGCTGATGAAGGTAGATCTAGAAGCTTGGGTCTCAAAAACATAATAAATCAGCATCTAGATCTACGCCCAATAAATTATCTTGGGTGCCAATCTGTTTTTTTTTTTAATCTTGTTCCTTTCCTTAAAAGTTAATGTCCTTATTAGTACACAATATTAAAAATTGTCCATATTATTATCTTAATCCATCTGCATGCTTATTCCTCTATCTTTCTTACTGAACTCTCCACTCTCCCCTTCTTTAAAAATTAAAATTTAGATCTAGATCTAGACATCTAGGTACTAGATCTAGAATATTGGCCTAGATCTAGATTAGATCTATAATATAGATCTAGATCTATCTCTCTCTGGCCTGGTAGCCTACCTTTGGTCTTTTTGTTGCTTACCTATAAAAGTGCCTCCGTTAGCACGAAAAAAAAAAGTCGAGCCACTGGTTTTGTATGTGAATTTCAGAATAAAATAATTTGATTTTACATTTAAAATCTGTTTAGAATATATATCTTATTAAAATTCGGTGGTTTTATGGGGCCTAGAACTAAATCTAGATCTAGTAGAAGTAATCCCGGAAGCCGGAAGCAAGTCTAGATCTAGTATACAAAACGAGAAATGGAGCCGTGCTACGGTAGGCCCTTGGCCAAAGAAGAGTTCTCAGTCTTCGACTAGGCCTGGGCACGAATCCTATTTCTTGGTATTCATGAACACCAAGTAACTCAACCGGAAAACTTCATGACTACTGATTACGAGTATGAATCCGGAAGTATTTATTTTCAGCGACAAAGCCTGTTTCAACTCCCCTACTCCTCTCAAATGAGACACTCTCTAGCCTTGCAGGAGCCGAAGAGTACATGGAATCGACAGAGTAAGATAAATTTAGAGCGCTTAGTGGGCGATAATTCTGTGCGCATTAGAACGGCAGCGGGCTTTCAAAAGGAGGGCAAGATGTTCCGGTACACGCACTCAAGCCGTGTATGATGCCATTACGTGACCACGCATAATTCTACTGACCGTTGCCACGCAAAACACGAGGCCAGTCTTGTTACGCAAATTATTAGCGAAGGCCTACACTGGAGGCGACGCGACTTGTCATGGATAACTTGAAGGACTGATGTCGCCGTTACTGTGCGCCACCCACCGACAAGTTAGCCTGATAATTTGCGTAACGAGACTGGCCTCGTGATTCGCGCGGCACCGGTTAGTAGAATTATGCGTGGTCACGTAATGGCATCCCCCTTTCCCTTATCCGACAGAGCCACTGACGTAAGACCAGGCTGTAAAACACAAATGATAGCTCCGATGCTCCTACAAGTTGCCCACTTGATGTGCGCTCGTACCAAAGAAAGAGAGTATTTCAAAACATGTATTGTTGG
>BLXT01005777.1:1543274-1563880 GCA_019648995.1 Plakobranchus ocellatus
TCGGGGTAAAAAAGCCCCCAAAAAGGTGTAAGATTATATTTGAACAGCCCCTAACAACAGCAACTGTCTCCTTCTGCTACACGCTATTCTTAAGAAGACAGTGTTGTCTGACCGTCGGGTGCTGATGGCTGTATGGGCGGCGCAGCCGGAAAAAAACTGGCGGGTCTGGCCTGACCGTCGGGTCTGGTGTCTGTTTGGGTCTAGCCTAAGGATAGACCCAATCAGACACCAGACCGGACGGTCAGACCAGACCGTCTTCCGGCGCAAAAGAATGTGCAGCAGCTGATTAGTAATCACAGATAATAAAAAACGGCGATCCACCCACACCAAAAGCCGACGTCCCCGATCAGACCGTTTGAAATGAGCTTGTTCATTCCACACTGATCGTCGGGTAAAAGGGGAGACAATTTGTATGGGTTTTCCTTTGAAAATAATGTCCCTTTCCCCTCCTGCTTAGTGTGTAGAATTTTGCAATGAATTCAATGTGTTGTTTGAATGCTTTTCTCAGCATTGCCTACAATGGATGAGGAAACGCTTTATGAAATCATATCTACAGAGGTTTAGCAGTTCTTTGAAAGAACTTAGTTTCATACGAAAATATTGTATGAATCGTTCACTGTCTTTAACAAGTTGGGGATGTAAACGATGGAACTCGCCATAACATTTCCTGGTTTTTTTGTATGGGATGGACCCAAAATCGTCTAGATCGATGCTGTTAACCACAATAACAAAATCAACTATCTCCTCCTGCTACACGCCATAAAAAAAAAGACGGTAATGTCTGACCGTCGGGTTCCGGTGGCTGTGGGTGGCGCAGCCGGGAAAAAAAAACTGTCGGGTCTGGTGTCTGGGTCTAGCCTAAGAAGAGCAAAGGCTGTAGCTGCGATCCTCCCTTCCCTTCCCCTCTCGAATATGATTGCCTCATCAGGGCATGGCGAATCCTAGAGAATCCTATTGAATACTAGCAAAGGCTCTCTTTCTAATAGCAAAAGCCTATGTTTCCAGCATTAGGTCTAGTATAGATAGGATTTGTAATCATTTTCTAGGCAAAGTAATTAAATAAATACTTCCGGCGGAAGATTTGTAGGGTTCAAATCCTGTAGTCGAATCCTGCCCAGCACTAATGAAGAGGAAGTCGGAGCCGCTTGACAGCCTGCTATGTTCTTCCATATCACGGCTCCCTCTGGGGAAAACAATGACACATCCCTAGCCTTGATGTAAAATGCAGATTTTAATATGTATGAGAGAAAGAGGTGGAGGACGTGAGGCCAAATTTACTGGCTTTTATTTTATTTCTTTAAAAATCTACACACCAAGGCAATCCCGACAAGAGCTCCTAGAGTCACATCAGTCTGTAAGTATATAGATCAAGTAACGAGTTATGGACAGCAGTGCAAGGGAATCTGCGGGGATAGGGGGATCTGCCGTAGACAGACTAGGTCTGGATCTAAATGTCTAGATCATAGACTGTAGCTAGATCCACATTGGGCCAAGAACAAGGTTCGAGCATGATGTATAATTTAGATGATTTATTATTGCCTTGTAACCCAAAATTTAGATAGAAATCGAAGTAGATCCAGACCTAATTTAATTATTTATCTCCTTGATGCATATAATCTTGACTTAGAATTAGACCTGTCTAAGGAATCTAACTGAATTATAATGCCTCTGTTGTTTGTTGTCCTAATAAAATTAAATTTGGTACAGCTTAGATTCTAAATGTGCGACTGTTATTTACAACTACAGTTTCCTTCTAGAAGCATCTTTCAAAAGCTTTACGTGGCTAAAATGCACTATATTGCAGCTGATTTAAGTAACACTGTTGATGTTTGTGAATTTGTAGAGACCTACTATTATTCTTCATTTAAATTTTACGCAGTTTTCGTTTAATTTTTGGCAAGACTTGGAGTGACTTCTATTCTTTAGTCTCTTTAAAAAAAACTCACTGTCACAGGCAGTATTCAATAAGATCTATAATTAAATCCATTTATGACAATCTGCCATATTCTTGCATATTTTTACACCCTCACTTTGTCCCTTTTCCCTTTTCCTGAACTCTCTCCATTTAATACGCCTACTCACCAGTGATGCTATGCATATATTCCTCGCTATCTCATAATCTGTCCTCTTTCCCCCTCGTAGTCATATTTCAAACATTCCTTCCTCTCCCGATTTTGTCTTCATAACCACACATACAGTAAATTTCACAATCAATTAGTTACTCCATTGTATCAGTTTCGATTCTTTGCAATCAAGCCCTCCACAGCATCCCTACAGAACTCCATGAATCGCTCTTTCTTGCTGTGACCCCTTCCCTCCCCCGTCTCTTTTCTCAACCTGCTGACTTTTTATTATTGTCTTTTTCACACAAGATTACCATCAAACACTTCATTGTATCAGTCTCTTTCCTGTGTATTCACATCCCCAACACTTTCCCTCTGAAACTCTCCCAGCTGCTCTTGCTCTGTCCCTCTCCTCTACCCTCCCTTTTCTTTCTCGACTTTCTCCACTCCATTTGGTCCATTCCCAAACAATTTGAACTGGGAGTTTCCAATGTAACATGGTGTTAGTATTGGTCAAGCCAGCCATTCTAGCCTTGGCCTCAGTCTGATTTCTCCCATTTCCCTTCCCATACAGCATTGTGAAGCAATTTGCCATTATTTTCCGTGCAACCATTTCTTTTGCTTAGTCTTAAAGGGCCTAGCTCTCCACTTGATACTGAACCTGAATAGAAACAATTACAGGGGAATATACCACAAAAGATCAAATGCAAAGCCTCTCACATGATAGTTAGATACCCTTATGAGCTAAGCTCGTCCCCTGACTTGATTTTATAAATAATGATTTGTGATAAATTTGTTACTTTGTAGTCATGGGTCACACATCCTAAATTGGGTATGGTTTTGGATTTAAAAAATGAGAACATTTTTGTAATATATTTTGTATATCTTGAGACCAATCGAAATGGAAAGAAAATCACATTTTGAATCTTTTAAGTCGTTGAATCAGCCTGTATTTTCTTTTTGTAAGCTTTCCAATTGTGAAATGTATTTTATTATTTGAGAAAAGACACATGAAATTTTAATGTTTTGAAAAAAAAAAGCATTCTAAAGAATGGAAAAAAATTAATTTATGTTATTTTTTCTCAAAAGTTATGTTACATCTCAAGACATACATTCTGTAATAAAATCAATTTCACAGAGTGGTTGAGATGATAAAACAACCAGTTTTAGTAATATCAAAATAAATGCATGATATCACTGTTTGTCATCCATCTCTTCATGTGTGCATATTCCACTGCAAAAATCCTCTTTCATTTTGAAAGGAGTAAATCTGTCAAACTTTCTTGTGTTGATATTGTAGGAAAATTGTTGGTAGGAATGTTAGCAAGACAAACTATATATACACAGATTACAAATAAACCAAGTTACTTCAGAGCAATGACTTCAATTTATGAATATAGGTAAATCAAAGAAAATAACATGACATACATGAATGAAAAAGAAATGAATAAACTTCATTTCTTAAAAAAAAAACAACAAAACTAAACTATTTGGTTTTCTTTTATGAATCCTTGCAACAGAATGGGCTTTCGTGATCTGTAATTAAAAATTTAAGGAAATAAACCAACCCAATAAGGAAGAAGCTCTAAAGTCATTAAAACAGATTTTACAGATTAAGAAGACAAATATAGCAATAAGAGCTCAATTTACAGGGGACCATAACTCCTATTTGTCATTAGATCAGAACAACTAATTTGATGTAGGCTATTTCACTTCTACAAGGTTTGGGAAAAAATAGAAAAACAAATTTGATAGTATCTATTTTTAATTGAAAAAAAAATGACATCAACATTTTGATTAAAATATTTCTTTCAAGTCCTTTTTTTAAATGTTAGAGATTGTATCATTATAAAAATGTTTAATTTGAGAATATGCAGTATTGATACAGTGGACCAACAAAATGTTTGCTCAGAGAATAAAGAAAGTTGATAAAACAAAATTTAAAAAAAAATTTAAAAAAAAAATATTAAATAACTCCATGAAATTAAGAGTTTTCATTACTTTTTTTCTAAATTGAGTGAACAAACCTCTGCAACAGTATTTAGAACTGTGCAAAAATACATAATTTTTGTCTATGTTAATTATTTGGCTTTCTATATCCCTCAGTGAAATTGGCACAAGTGCAAAAAGGGAATGAAGCTGCCCCTCCAACATCATGCCTGTCAACATTGATATACCATACAGGTGTCCCAATTGTGGGGATCAGATGAAGTTTTCTACATTACATGAGCTGCGCAGTCATTTAGAAAATGAACACTCATACCATTCCTCCAGATCAAGAAGACGTGTTACCATTTCTGACTTTGATGGACCAAGCACACTCAGCAACTCAATGTCAGATCTTGGCCGAATTTCACCTCTGTTGCATCAGTTTCATGCAGATACTTATATGCTTGAAGAGCAATTAAAAAGATCTAAAGAAGAGGAACTAAATAATAAAAAACACAGAGCTAGCAGTGCAGAATCTTTACTAGACATAGATGATGGTTACATTCCAATGAGCAAAAACACAAGAAGAAAATGGAATAGCCCTTCTAGCAAAGCATCCTTTAGAACCTATGGTCTTCCAAGTAGAGTCAGTAGAAACCTTGATCCTCACTCTAAAAAGCGCACCAATAGAGAGCATTCAGGTAGTAAGAGAGTTTTGCGTCCCCACTATAGAGATGATGATCATTATGATGATAGCAATCCTCAACTTGATGTAGACAAGCATATTTTAGAAGGGATTTCTCATAGAATTAAAGATCTCTCAGATTTAAAATCTTCTTTTAGCCATACAGGAGACAAACACATGGCCCAAACGCTTCATGCTTTGTCAAAGGAAGTCATGATTGAGCGAGCTAGTCAGCAAGCGACAGCAGAATCTTTGTATTCAGCAAATGAAACGCTTTATGGTGTAGAAAGGGCTGCTGAGCAAAGGATTGCTCTGCAACAGAGAGTTATTGAAAATCTTGCAGAGGAGCTGAAAGATAAAGAGAAAAGGCTAACCAGTTTAATGCAGGAAATGGACAACCTTAGGGAGCAACAAACACGTTTGAAGAATGCAAATGTTCTTAATACAAATTTAGATTTTGAGAGCAAACACTTGCAGCAAGAACTGTCAGAAAAGCAAAAAGAACTAGATGCTCTTGCTAGAAATGTGGAGCGTTCCAAGCAGTTCATTTCAGTAGACAATCTCAAAGACCATATACCAGAAAAGCTGTCACATGCAGAAAACACCAGTCAATCTGCAATGCAACTTGACAACAGAAATAATTATCCAAACTCCACAAAAGAAAATTCATTTTCAGTCTTTCATGCAAGTGCAAACAAGGAGCCTGTGAATTCTGAGGTGCAAAACATGTCTCATGATCTTGCCAATGATGATGAACTGAAGTCAGTCAAGCAAAAGGCCCAGCAACTTGAGAAAGATAGACATTCTCTTCTTCTTGAGATGCAAAGTCTTTTAGAGACAGCTGCTGTGGACAATGAAAAGTTAAGGCAAGAGCTCCACAATCAGGAGCATAAGCTGAGCAGAATGAACCTAGATTTGAAGTCATCGAAGCATGAGCAAGCTGAACTTTTAGGTGAGCTGAATTTGTAGTTTTCAAATTTATGGTCATGCCTTTTTTCTTTCAATATCAATGGTGGATCAATATTAAAGGTCAGCACATATATTTTTCGCCTGTGATGAGGCAGCTTCATTGAGCATTCAAGTTTCCTTTCATAGTCTTCCAGATATTGTGAAGAATTGGATAAAACTAAAAAAAATCCTATGAAACACTCCAAAAAAAAAGAAAATTATTTAAAAAATGTTTTTCTGCGTGTTTATTACTTTTCTTTTGTTTTTTTTGCTTTTTGTCTTTAAACCTTTTTCTCAAGTGTTGCTTGGACACCCAATGTCGTGATACCAGTTCAAACGAGCCTGAAGTTGCTATATTTCCTAAAAATCATGTAAAGCATTTTGGTGACAAAATGTGGTATTATAAGCTATTTTTAAAAAGCTGAAAAAAAAAAGGGACAAAGATTGGCTATATTTCCTTTATTTTTACATTTTTCTGTCCTATAAATTAATAATCACCCTCTAACATCATTAGCTGCGTGAATCATTTGCCCTTTTTAAGTGCCTAAGATCATCAATATACATTTTAAACACTTTCCAAAGTTTTAAAAAATGGATATTTGTAACTCATTTTGACATGGATCCCTTCATTTAAAAATCTCTTTTACGATTTACTCTGACATCAATAAGAAAATAAAATAAAGTTCATTTTGTACAATGTCTTGATGTGCCATTCTGATTCACATATTTTATAGATTGAAATCACAATGTAAAAATAAGATTGTTTCAAATTTTTGTTTTTTTAAAGCTTCATACAGTAGTTGAAGTTGAAAAAAATTTTCTTCTCATTAAAGTTGTGGGTTGAATCGCTGCAGCTTCAAATCCTTGACGATGAATTTTTTTTTTAAATTGCACCAACTCCTTTTAGAAAAATATATTTTATTTAACTTGCAGAGATGCAAAGATCATAAATCATGATCAATGATCACATAGAACTTATTTGGTAACAGACATACAAATATGATGCAAAGTGCATCATTGATTTTCATATTGATTTCTTGACACCAATGGCATACAGGTGTAAATGGAGCAGATGCTTTGTTTTGGTTTTTTTTTTAACTGATTTTTTGTATTTGTGTTTAGAAAAATGATCCTTGTTTTTATGCATAAATAGAGCATCATAAATGTGTTTTATTATTCTCACTATTATTCCCTTCTTGCTTATTTCTTTTCTTGATAATTTTGCAGTACATAATCAGTCTCTCTGCCCACGGCTCTCCAATTTTCCATATTTTTTTTTTTGTGCTCTATATTGTTTGCAAACCATATTATAACTAATGTTTTTTTTTTCCTTCAGTTATCATATCAGATTCCCTAAAAATATGATGTGACTATACAATAATATTTTTCATCAGGTGAAACTCATGAATTGTACCACCAAGCTGATGTTGGCCTGACAAAGTTGAAGATGATGCTGAAGGAGCGTGATCGTCAATTGTCAAGTGTCTCAAGTGCCCTTGAGCAAGCACGGGAGATCCAGCAAAATCTTGTCCATGAAAGAGATGAGTCATTAAAGCAAGCAGCAGAGAGGGAAGGAATGTATCGTGCCATGCTTGCGGCAAACAGCGATCAAGTAACATAATCTTTCTCTTAAAAGGGGGGGGGGGCAATTTCTAAAGTATTAATAACAGAGGAATGAAATTTTATACAAATGATCCTTATGTAATGGATATATGCGGAATCTGCCGTCAAAAAACCTTTTCATCATGAGGTTGCTATGACAACGGCGGCCATCATGAATTTTAAACTATTAGTTTTGAATGACTAAAAGTACTCCATAAGTTGCTGACAGATTAACTTCAAATTTGGTTCACATAATCTTGAGATACTCCTTTTTAAATGGGCAGAGAGCTTTTTTTGATATTTAACACATGTATTGAGAAAAAAAATTGTTTAAATATTGCTGTTTGGAATTTCTAATTTTGACACCTTCCTGATTTATTTATTTTTTTTTAAATAAAAATATTCGCAGTGTAATGAAAAAAAATACATGTTTCTGAACAATTTCACAAAGTTTGTCTGAATCCACCTACAAATAGCAAAGTTTTAGTAAAAAATGTAAAAAAAAATGAATTTTGAAAAAAATCTAACAAATCCGTTTTTTGAAGATAATTCATTGAGTGTGTCATAGTTGAAAATCTTTGTATTAAAAATCCTCTTTTTTCTGAACAAGTCAAAGTTTATTTCACAAAGATATCTAAAAAGATAAGAAAGTTGTGACAAAAAATAAACAGCAATGTAACAAAGAAAAGTAAAGAAAAATTTGCCTGGCAGGTTGCCACCCCCCTCCCCCACCAATAATAAAAGGAATGATAAAGTCAGTGTGTACAAACTTACTTTAAGATAAGAAAACAAAACAAAATACAGCAACAGAGGACAAAAAAAGAAAAATCAGATATACATAAAGTAGGCAAAGACGAATATTAGCTGTAAATCAAAATCAAACAGAAAAATACTTATGACTATAAATGATTCATACATAATGCAAAAACAGCGTTAAGAATTTAGTTCTTTTGAACGGATGATTTTATGTCTATGGCATTAATTGATATAGATTTTTGGTGCTCCAATGGAACCCTGCTAATATATTTCTATGCCAGTTTCCATCAGAGCACCAGCAATATATGCCATGTAGATTAAAGAGATGCAAATCTGAGCTGTAATATAGGAGACACTTATATTGTCTTGTTTTTGTTTTTCACAGCTCAAAACAATGAAAGATGCCTTAGCCTCCAATCAGGAATCAAAACACACATTGGAGATGAATTTGCGTAAGGTTAACTACAAACTGGAATCAAAAGGAATGGAAGATTCTCATCTAAGGCAGAAAATGGAAAATCTTACTTCTGAATTAAGAAAGAGAGAAGAAAAAGAAGCAAAACTCAAAAGTGAGGTTCAAAGAAGAGAAGAGAAACTGAAAAAGGCTAAAAGGTAACCTTTCCTCCCCACTTATATCTATGCAATTTTTATTTTATCAATGCTTATAATTATGGCTTTTATCACCTTATGTTTCTTGCACTATGTGAAAGAGCTTGGGAAGGACCAAAAGGCGGTTGCAGAACATTGTTTTGTGTTAACCTTTTTCCTTTTATTCCCCAACTCTTTTTTTTTTTTTTTTTGTCTTTAACCTCTGTCTATGTATGCTGTGCATATCAAAACTAATGGCTCTGCTTCTTTATGTAACACATTGAAATACCAGAGCAATAATATATTTTTTTTCCTGTCATCAACTCGAACCATCTTTTCTAAATGTGAGGAATTTCCCAAATGAGATTGCTTTTTTTTTAATAATGACTTAAAATAATCAATCAGTATGTTTTTCGCAATTCTGTTTGTATGTGTGGTCAGTAGAAAAAATGAAATGCAATCAAGGCAATGTTTTCAGTTAAAACTCTTAATGAAGCCTGAAACTACATAAATTAGGTAGGACGGATAATTTTCTAGCATTAGTGCTGGTTTATGGCTTAAAATTTGACAATCCTGATTGCAATTTAGATGTGGCCATAATATTGAACAAAAAAAAAAGCAGTAATATCTTCAGAAGGGCTAGAAATGGTAATGGTATTTATTTTTCAGGTTGATAAAGCAGTGATAAGAGCTGACCAGGCCTGCGTTGCCCAGAGATAGTTCGCCTACCTATAGTAGCGCTCAAGAGACAATTTTACATTGTGGCTAAAGAAGTTTGCAGTTATCTTTCTATTGATTATGAGTTTGATTTTGCTACTAACATTCTAGCCTTATATCAGGGTTATATGCACAAATAATTGTTTAATTTCTTTACAATGTCAAAAACAATGGTGTCAGTTATGGATACATGTATTTTTCTGGTGGTTTTCCCTCATAGTTCGGCAATTTCTTTTCGTAGTGAAATGGAAAGAAAGACAGATTTTTAAAAGAGTACAGCTAAAAAAGATAGTTCTGCTCGCATGAAACTGAAAGGGTTCATCTCAAAACTGTTGGAAAGAGCAGAAAAGGCTGAGTCTGAACTGAGCACTTTGCAGAAAGACAAGCCAAAGTAAAAAACAATGGTTTCAGCTATGTATACATGTATTTTTTTGGTGTTTTTCACTCATAGTTTATATTTTATTGGGCAATTTTTTTTCCTCAGTGAGATGGAAAGAATGACAGATTTTTTAAAGAATACAGCTGAAAAAGAAAGTTCTGCTCGCATGAAACTGGAAGGATTCATCTCGAAACTGTTGGAAAGAGCAGAAAAGGCTGAGTCTGAACTGAGGGCTTTGCAAAAAGACAAGCCTAGGAAATCAAAGCATTACAAAGTAAGAAACTCTGTATAAAATTTAACCACTGCTGTCATAGCAAAACTAAAAGTATATATTTTCCTCAGATAAGGTGAAGAAAGTAACCAGGATGAGTATGAATATGATTCTCAGTCTAATAGTGTCTGGCCGAATGATGTTGATCGTCTCCTGGTAGACTTCAATTATTTTTGTGGTGTTTATTTTATTCTGTATCTTAGTATCAATTTATTAACTAAGATCCATAATGTGAAAATTAAAAAAAAGTAATTTTTTTTCTAAAATTTTTCAGCATTGCTTGGTTTCAGGGTATGTGACTGCTTATTAAATAAATTGTAGTGTGGTGAATGCATGGTTAACAGTGTTAAGGGGATAAGCTTTTATCCTAAGCACTGACAGCATTATTTCCCCATCAGAGTGCAGTAAAGCGTTTATTTTAATCTGATTTTAGCTTTTCGTATTGGGTTTTCATTACTCAATAAAATTGTCTATTACTTTTAACTTTTGAAATTAACTGTAGAAGGAGATAGATTTTAAGAAAAGATAAATAGATCATTGACATTTAAGATGACAAATGTGGTAAACATAAGTTAAAAAAAAAAAAAAATTAATATTACTTTGAGCACAACAAATTCATTGATATTTGTTCAAAACACCAACTGGAATAATAGCACAAACTACACTCAAAATTTTGAAGGTCTGTGCAGTGATACTCTAGTTACACAAGAAATATAAGGCCATTTGGTCAAAACTCCTTTTATGAACCCACTTCACTGTTATAAACCCTGCAAACACTGTTTCAGATAAAGATATTCCAGTTTGTTCATATAGCTTTTTACTTCAAGAGGTAATCAAGATATTGAAAAAAAAAAAATACCCCCCAAAACTTGTAATAATATGACATGAAAGCTGTCAGTGAAAGTCCTAAGTCCTTACCTGTACATTTTATATATTGATAAATCTAATGGAATTCTTTTCATGAGCTTCAAATGCCAATACTGGGAATGTGTTATAAAACATTTTTTGGGAAGATGTTTTAATTTCATATGCCTTTTTCTCATCACTACAATGAAAGACTTTCTCCCACTTCAGATTTAGCCCATACACATTTCATAAATTGTGTCTGAAGAAGAGCTTTATGGGTCTCCAAATGCGTAGTAACTAAATTGAGCATGATTGATTTTTTTCTTACGTTTTTATCCACAGAAACGGACTGTTGGACATGAGAAACTTTCAGCAGAGTTAGCTAGGAGTGAAAATTCAGCTATGAATTTTGAGCTCCATCCTGCTCCTGATAGCAGACATGAGTAAGTTTTCTCAATATGACCACTGCAAAATATATATATTTTTTTTATTTGAAAATCATAGTGCCTTTACTATTTTTAGAATACACTAATGAGTGTGAAGGCAAGCTTTACATAATGGAATATTTTTAACATATCCATGCCTATCTGCGAAAAAAAAAACAAGGTGTTTAAAAAGGATATCTTCCACTTTGATACCAGTACCATAGGTGAATAACATCAAATTTAGAGACCAGAGTCATGAAATATCTGTGTCATTTTCAACATCTTAGGCAAGATAATTTTTTCCTAGCCCTAAATCATGGCCCATATTTTGTTGTAATTAAGACTTAAAATGCATTACCTATCTCTTTTGTCTCTTTGGTGAGTGGCATATTTGTAGGGTCAAGGCTTGTGAGTTGTTTTGTGCATTACCCAGTTTGATTTATTTTTAGACCATCAAGTTCCACCCATTTTTCAGCTTGAACTTTTAACTCAAAGAACACTGAGATGTTCTTTTCATTCTTCCTTGTGAACTTTATTTTGATGTGTCTTTTTACAGCCCAGAATATGATAGTGGTGCGAATTTGATAGCAACCTATCCCCAGGAATCTGAACCTGGTGAGAATGACTTATTATAATCTTGAAACCTTTCTGTATTTAGCAAATGCCACGCTTTTTTTTCTTTTTTCTGTTTTTTTTTTTTTGTTTTTTTTTAAATTTTTTTTAGTTTTTCAAGGAATATATATATATAAAAAAAAAGGAACCTACTGTGATTAAATACAGGTATGCAACTTTTTCTACTTTAATTGGAAATCTAACTTTTTTGGCCGCTTTGATTTTATTTAACACATGGTTTGGCCAACTGAATTCTTCAATTTTTATATCTTCCTGGGGTTTGCAGAGTGGCTTCTACACCCCACCTAAAAATTTTCCAACTTTTGTTGGAAGAGGCTGGTTGCATCCCTGTAAATTGAAAAAATAAATGGAAAAAAATCTTTGTGTTCAGCTAAGGAATGGAACAACAGTAAGAACAAAAAGCATAGTGAAAAATGAAATATTGTAAACATTGTTTGTTAGGTTATATTTTCTGTCAAATAGTTTTCAAGCATGCAATTTTTTTTTCAAGGTGATGGTTTCTATCACATGAGAAAGCTTTAGTTGTGTGTAAATTTGTTAAGACCTTTCTTTTGCAGAAGATCAGCTTTTTTTTTTTTGTACATAGAGTTAGTAAAGTTTGTTGCTTAATTTCTGATTCAGGAACCAGGCCGTCTTACACTCATGTACCTGACAGCATTAGGCCACAAAATCCTTTCTACCTTCATAGACCTCGGAGACAGACATACAATAATGCAGCTTCCATGTACAATAGCTCCTCTGTGCCTACATTTGGATATGATACTGGGGCCCAAAGCACAGAGCCATGGCACTTTTTCCAAAATACACCTGAGGTGGACCGAATGATGAGAAATGTAGAGAAACAAAAATACCTCAGCTCATTTAGCACAAAATCTCTAAAAGACTCAGAACCAGCTAGAGTTGTAGTAGAAAAAGACCCAGGGCATCCATCTCCATCAAGAAGAGGGATAGAAAAGTTACTAGATTTCTCCATAGATGATGATGGTATAATGTGGGAAAGGCACGCTACACCATCACCACATAGTTCACTCAAGCTCTTACCTAATTCTGTACATAATGTCTTGAACCGAAATGTTGATGATACTGATGTTGGGGAAGAACTCTCAGATTTTGTTTATGATGATGAGCAGAAGTCTCATGAAGAATCGGAGGATCCAGAACATGTTTTGACAAAGTCTAAAAGAGCCAAGGAAAAGCCATTAGAAATAGGCACTCAAAGGCAAAATGAATTTGGTCCCTCTGGAAAAGATGACAGGAAAATGTTTTTAGTAAGTGAGCCATTCTCAATAAGTTCAGCTGTGAAAACAAACAGCCCCAAAAATGTAGAACAAGGTGGACTTCAAAATGATCCTCAGGGAGTAAAAGGTGTTCTCCAAGCAAAATCATCAGATGGTAGCCCATTGCACAAAGCTAAAGAAGTCCAAAGAAGAGTGGAGGAGTGGACATCTGCTAGGAGTGGAAAAAATCAACTTATGTCATCTGCAGGATTTGATGCAGATAATATGGGAGGTGACTCAGATTTCTCAACCAGCAGCTATGCATCTTTTAAAAGAACCAGAGAACCACCAAAGAATGAAGCAGGTTATTCAAAGAAAAATGAAATCACACATGTCGTTGATGTAGAACCAGTGAAGTCGACTCAAAATGAGAGCATTTTAAATGCAAGTCCTTCTGCCAGGAGCACCATAATGGATAAAATGACATATAAATTAAATGAGTCTGAACCAGCTCCGGTGGTTGAGGAACAGATAAATGTGTCATCACAGAAAGAACGACTTGCCCATAAATTTGCTGGACAAAGGCTGAAAAGATCTGCCTCAGGACAGTATCAGGATAACTATACTAATGAAATCAATGACACAAAAGACACACCATACTCACTTCCTGTGGAGAAAGCACCAGGAGAAAAAGTTCTTTTGTCGCAGGCAGAAATGAGTCTTCAAGAAGATATTAAAATCAAAAAAGGTATGCCCAAATGGCAGATTTCTATCATAGAAAATGGTGCTGGTGTACAGGGTGAATCAATTGATGAAGATTTGACATTCCATGGTCAAACCATTAGTCAACTTCAACAGACTTCACAAGATCCAGTTGAGCAAGCTTTCCCTGAAGACATCAAACTACAAAGATACAAAGATACTTTTCTTCCATCCTTAAACAATGACACATCAACCAGACATCCTCAGGATTTGGTACAGGTGGAGACTAAAGACAATGTTGCATTTCTGGGCAGCCCAGAACAGACTGCAAGTAACAATATACAAATTCATATCACTCAAAATTCAGACACTGCTGAAAATGCAGAGACTGGTACAGAAATTGAGAGTACTGATGAGTTTGCTAAAGAGAAACCTGAAGGTGATGACAAGCAAGCATCGACCTTGAACAAGGCAAAAGCCAGTTATCATTCCTCAGAAGAGATGAGTTCTTCCGAGGAAGAAATGTCAGCACAGGAGAATGGCAGCCACAAGAAGTCCGCATTGAAACAAGAATCTGTAGCGAGTGTTGATGCATCCACTGATACAGACCTTGAGAAGCTGTCCCAACCAGGTCATGTCCATCGTGGTTTATCTGTGCGGAAAAACACACCAGTAGTGAGACATATCTACCGCAAGAAACCAAAAAAAGTTGGAAGAAGTGGGGTGACGCAGGAATCCGTCTCCAGTGCAGATGGTGAGTCACACACTTTAAAATGCAAGAAAAATCACATTTTTTGAAAGATCAAGTTAGGGGTTTCTTTTGTGGATGCAAAAATATCTTGCTTGTAACTAGACAAGTTTAAAAACTTATTTTTGCTACTCTTCTGTCTTCTATCATCATCATCCTCACGGCTATTGGTGTTACTGCCATCAGATTACAACATTTTTTTCCAGGCCATTGCTAAAAATACAATTTTTAGAGGCAGATATCTTATCTTCAAGAATTAAAACGTGAAATTATGGTAACATGTATACATGCAATATAAGATCCAATTCATAAATCTATTAAGGCATTACATGAAGATAGAAAATTGCTATTGAAGCACAGAATGTGATATCATATTAGTTTTGAAACTTGGGGATAAAATAAAAAGTTAATTACATATCAATTACTTTTTTTTTTTGCTCTTAGAATGGTTGCTCTTCAGAAAATAATGCACATCTTCAAACAATGGCACCTGTTTTTATTTTATTTTATTTTTTTACATTATAGGGAAGCACAGACAAAGCAGCAAGGAATAATTATGCGTCACAATTCTTTTTTAAGGACTCTTTAATTACCCTTATTTTTTTGTGTGTGGGTAAAATACTTCATTTTATTTTTTTCACAATAGTTATGCTATATGGGATAAGCTTGTATTTGAACATTATATCATCATTTTAATTTCCAATCTCTTTTCATCATATTCTGTATTTAATTTTGTATGCTGCCTTCAAAAAGGCAATTTATTATTATGAATCACAATAAAAACCTATTTTAAAGCTTTTACAGGCAGAGTTTGAATGAAAAAAAAAATAAGTTTAAACGAAAGCAGAACAAACAGAAATCTAATTTATATTTCAGTACATTCAGCAAACAATGAAACAAATATTACTGGCTTAACATTAAATGAAAACAATAACTTATCATATTGTATTCCTTTCTTAGCATCATAAACCTTGTCATACATAATACACCTTTTGTTGTATATTTTGTATTTTAAATTGGACAATGCAGTTTTTTTTTCCTGACAATAAATCCTTTGCAATGTCTGTAAAATAATATATGTATCTTTCATGTAGACAGACAAATACACTTTTTTCATTTGTTGTTAACAAAGTTTTCATTAATTTTGTCTTAACAATCATCTAGGTAACTTTTGAATTATATTTTTTCATTGTTTTAGAATTGGACAACTCGGAAAAGGCCCAGAAAAAGGCTGCTAAGGACATGAGGGTGGCACTGTTTCATATCTTTTCTTACCTGGAAACTGAGGAACTTTTGAGTGTATCTTTAGTCTGCAAACAGTGGTGTAAAACAAGCAGGCATCCGGCATTGTGGAAGCGTGTATTGCTACACTATGATAGAATTTCATCAAAGGTAAATTCAGAATTTTCTTTTAAATGTAGAAATTCATTGCTTGATGCCTGTATTTCATACATAGGCTATATTTTTTTCTCTCCAAAATTACATCATCTCTAATTCAAAGCTTTCAGATATTTGTTTCTTTTTTGTGTGTGTGCATTTTAATATGTTTGTACAGAATGTAGATGCCTTATTTAAAGTCATTCAGGATAAGCCCTGGCTTTAGAAGTTGGTTACAGTTGGAAAATGAGACTTCCAAATGTACAAACAGTTATAAAAAATGATTTCCCATCAGTCCCGAAGTGCTTTAGAATGGGCCATATAAGATGAGAAAGCATAAGTTAAGTGGAAAACAGGAATAGGGTCTGATTTCTTCTTGGCTGATGGCATTGTGAGATAGTATGCATTGGTTTTCATTGGCTACCCAACTGGTGCTAAGTGGGTGCAATGGAGCAGATAAAATTTGCATGCTATATTTAAAAAAAAAGCTCATTAAATATTAACCGATCCGTCATGGTATGGTTTTTGTAAGAATTTTTGGTTTGAATAAGCCATATTTATTATGCATTATTTTTTAACCTAGTTTTAATGCATTTTAGATCTTTTATAGGAAAGGCTTTTCTTTTTTTTTTTTTTAACCATTGAGATGAAATGAGAATGGTTATTCTAAAATCGTACCTGTGCAGTTGAACTAAAGAATTGATGGAAGAGTCAGAATTTACCCTCTGTAATCTTGTTAAAAGAAAAAGCAAAGTACATTTTTGTGTTTTTATCTGTCTCTTTGAGTTAAACTGAGTATTAATTTACATTTTTGCAGTTTCTGTTCACTTTGTCTGAATGGTGCACTAAGACCGAGTATCTTTCACTCAAAGGTTTGTTCACAAGTTTGTTGGCAAAAAAATATACTTCACCTATCATTTTCATGTCCGTATTTCAAACCTTTTTTTTTTTTTTTTTTTTGGTTTTGAAACATATATTGGCTGTTTTATCAAATCACACTTTTAATAAAAAAAAAAATTATCCTCACCCTCAATTAAATTTTTTTTTTTGGGCATTTATTTAAGTCAATAAATTTTAGGAAAAAAAAAATCGTTTTTAATAAGCTTAAATTTCTCATTTATTTTTTTTTCCATTTTGTTTTTGGTATATATTTTTCAAATTTTATTTTTTTTTCTTTGGCAAAAATATGTTTTCAGTGCAGTTATTCAATTTATAATGAAATTAAGTACAAACCTTAACTAAATCAAAATATTTGGTTGCTTTTATTTCTTTCTTTGAAAATTATTTTTTTATTTATTTACTTTTTTGTATGTAAACCTCATGTACAAATAGTTTTTGGTGCAGAAAATTTCATGAGTTCATTCAGCTTATATAAATTACAAACTTTAAATTTCCTGGTGCCTTTCATCAAAATACACACAATATACCCTCTAAAATTATGGAAGTTGGTTGTTTTTTGTATATATTTTCTGATTTTAAAAATGGGTTTGGTTGTTTCACTTAGATTTGCCCTTTACTTTACACTACTTAATGATTTTTCTGTTATTAGGTTCTACAGAACACTGGTAAGCATTTAGATACATGCTGTTTGCCTGCATATATTGTGGATTTTTATATTTGTCATCATGCCAGTAATCAGGCTCTATTAATTTATTACTAATGTGTAACTTTTCTCAGCCTTACCTAATTTTCCTTATTTAACTTAATTTACATAACTTTCGCTACTTTTTGTTTCCAGCATCTTCTCTTATTATCGGTGTTTAAAATTAATCTTTGCAGTGTTATTTGATCTGTTGCTTTTAGCATGATTTTTGTAGTTATAAAAAAAAATTGCTCTTAGTATTTGTTGTTCGGAAGTAAGGATGTTGGTTGGTCATAAGTATGAAACAATTTTATATATGTTGCGACCTTATCTTTTATTTTAAACTTTTGGTAAAGTGCAGGTTTAAAAGCTCTGTTGTTTTAACAGGGTTATTGAGTATTCTGAATTTTTCAGGTTCCTCATTTCAATAAGACTCATCAATTCAGATACTGTGTCAAGCAAGATATATTATGATTTTTAAAAAAGTTTTTAAACGAACTGGAGGTAGTGATGATCAACGTAAAAAAATGTGATAATGACAATGATGTTGATTTACCAAACTAAAGACACTAAAAAAACAGTTTAGCCAAATAATATGTGTAGATTAATAAATATAATAACCAATTAAGAAAAATTAAAAAGTCTCCACGAGTACGTTAACACAAAAAAACATTTAACCAAATTTATTTGCCAATTAACAAACGTAAAAATCAATTTAAGTGAAATCCATAGTCTCCACGACTAAATTCAGGTGACAATCTCTGTCTGTAAAGATGTATGTATGTTCAGAAAATATTTACCACCATAAACCACTGTAAAAAAAAGTGTGTCTTTTTTTAGAACATACAGGACTAGGAGAAAAAGGGAGACAAATTTTCAGTATATTGTGCCTGCAGCAGCATGCTTCTCAAACTTGGTTATATTTTCTGAAGCATGCATTCTTTCTAATTCATATATGTGTTGTCATTTTTTTTCAAGTAGAAGTTTAATTTAACATCTTTCCATAACTGTTATTATTATTTTTTTTTGTTTGTTTTTATCTTATATATTTTTGTGTCACATTTAAAAACTATCCTTAATGATGTTTCCCGTAACACATCTTACTTTTTTTCTTCTTCTTAATTTCATGATATCTGATTGGAGATCATAACAAAGGTTACAAAATAATTACATTTCAGTGACACAATGTATGATCAACATAGCAGTAACTTTAAAGCAAATTGTATGTCTCAAGAACAATTCAAATAAGTCAAAAGTCTTCAACTAATACAGAATGTTTCAATCACAATAGACGTTGGGTAGGAAACATTTTAAGTGTCTCCGGTCAATAGAACAGCCTGAAGCATTTTTCAAAAGTGAAAACTGGATAGAGTCATGCTGACTTTATAGAGGGAAAAAAAATACTATTAAATTAATTCTCTTGAAAGTGTTATAAGCCACATCTGCTTATTGCACTGCTGTGAAATCCATAGATTAGAACTTCAGCTAGTACATATAGTATATGTGTGTTTAGAATTTATCATAAGAGACATACTAAAGTCTATTGAGTCAGATGCAGCATATAAGTATAACACTTTTGAGAAAAAAAGATTTTAAAGTTTTTTTTTCCTTTTTTAAATTGTGTAACTTCTCAATACTTTACAAATGCCTTTGTACATACTTGGTTTTATCTTGTATAGCTTGACACATTCTTACATATGTGCATCCGGTTTTCAAAGCTTGCAGGATGCAGTTTCATGTTTTATCAGTCTTTCAAGATGTTCAAAATGCCACTTGAGATTCAATTAAATTGGTCTCTAGATGTCTCTCAAAGCATGCATCTTTGTTTTTGTATGTATTTATGCATTCTTTTTTTGTTTCCATGAGATCTTATTGCAGATAATGTACTACTCATCTCAGTGCTTATTTAAAAGTCCAATGCCGCTATCTTGGTGCCTCAACTCCATTTTTATGCAAAGACATTTTTGTTTTTGAGAAAAAGAAAAATTTGACATTTAACATCTGGTGGATACTAAAATGGAGTTAAAATAAAGTATTTGGCTTTAATCATTCTTGCTGAAACAGGAATCATTATTTGCTTTCCTTGTCATGTACCTTTATTGTTAAAAAACAGAAAACAAGTCTTAAGTATTTGAAATATTTCAATTCAATACACCATGTAAGTTGAAATATATATAGATTGCTGATGATTATCAATAGTTATAAAAAGAATTTATTTTTATTTAGTTGTAGAAAAAGTCATTGAGGTATAACTATTTTAATATTTTAACACTTCCTTTCTTTCTTCAATAATTAACATGGAACTGCACATATTTTAAGTATAAAATCACAAATTTCTAGAACATGTATTTGTTTGATGCCGATTCAGAGTAAAGCGTTATTTCATACAGGCAAAATATGTAAAATATGAAATCCTAGATAAATTTTTGCCTCATTTTTTTTTTAAAACAATCAAAAACCAATTAATATGAAAGGAAAGAAAAAATGCTTAAGGCAAGGATTGATGCTCAATTTCTCCGTAAAGCACACCGTGCAAGCGTGTTAAATTTTCTTTTTTTAAACCTTTTTTAAATATAATAATCTTGTTTGTGTTTTTCAATTTATCACAAAATAAAAATTAATACACAACAGAATTTCAAATTAAATTACAATTTACTTAGCAAAAATGTGCCTGGTAGTAATGTTAGTAAACAAAAATTCATTTTAATATCAGTCTGCCAGTTTTTTTTCCTTGAAATCAAATTACTTAAAATTGTTTTTATTTGTAAATGGGATAGTGTACAATTTTTTCTTTCCTTTTTGGTTTGCTCATTCCATTTCAAGGTCTGAGAGGCAGGGGAAAAAGGGCTGAAGAAGATGAAGAGGAATACAAAGCAGCAATCAGGTAAGAAGATTACAAAATTGATTATTTTGGTTGTGATTAGTCTCATTTCTCATTAGTATAGTTTGTACTAAGTTCTCTTAACCTTGTGTAAATGTGTTATTTATTATTTATGTCCCCCACCTTCTCCACACACACACACAAACACACAAGCATCAAACAAACATACAAACAAAAACTGCATGGAGATGATTATTTATATGCACTCTTTTTGGTAACGCCTTCAACAAACTGTGATATGGCGTTAAAGATTTGAG
>BLXT01005777.1:1564177-1576433 GCA_019648995.1 Plakobranchus ocellatus
GCCAATAACATGCAATAAATCTCTCTGATGTGATACTAGCCACACATTTTCATCTTTAGCCTCACTTGCATTTTCTAATGTTTTAGAGGCCTACAGGTCTATATGTATCACACGAAACTGTTATTGTACAGTATGGTCATCATCATCAGCTCTGATATGATTATTATTATTATTGTTATTATTATTATTATTATTGTTATTATTATTATTATTATTATTATTATTATTATTATTATTATTATTATTATTATTATTATTACCATCATTTCTAACATTACAAAATATTTTTTTTAATGTTTTAGCACTCATGCTAGTTGTATTGATATGAAATCTTTTGGGATACTTTAACAATTTAAGATTAACATAAAAACAAAGCTAGATGGAAGTGAGAAGGACATTTTTTTCAAAGTACATTTTATTCCTAAATTTTCAGCTTATTCTTATTCTCATCAGGGTAGCTTTAGATTATTTCCATAATTATTTTGGCATTTTTCAAACAGGTTTTGATACACATATTTATTTTCTCTCTGTTCATCTCATTTACGAAACATCCAGGTGCATATGGTTGGTGAGTGGCTATTGCCGCCTGCTAACTAAGCTGACATACAACAGTAGCATGGACCCGATTCATTCACAACTGATGTGGGCCCTTGGAGGAGGTTGTCCTGGAATCACATCTCTGTTTGTTCAGCCATTACATCCATGGTATGTTAAGTATCACATCAGCGTTTGATATAAAAACAACACAGAGCACACTCAATTTATGAATATCATATGTGAAGTAATTTTTGTTTTGTTTTGTATGCACTTGTGTGGTAAATGTTTAAGTAGAATGTGGCATTGAAAAATTGTGACAATCCCCCCACCAACTGTCTAAAAGATAACATAAAGCTTATTAAATATTAATTTCAGTGTCAAATGATATAGATATTTTCCTTAATGGACACTACCCTGGTCAAACACAAATTGACTGGTTAGTGCAAGAATATGCTCCATGAACTAGTCGCAAATGATTTAAAATTGGCATTATAGCACATATAATGTTTGGTCTACCATGTCTATTTTCATCAAAATGATTTGCTATTGTTGACATAGCCTATAGATGTAGGCGTGAAAGACTGCAAGTATTGTAAAAAGTATTTTCAAACTCAGTGTCAATAGACTTTAGATATCTGGCACATTTACTGACCATGATTCATTACAAATAGATGAACTTAGTTTGCACCATCTTTGAGCCTAGAACTAGGGTAGCTTGTGAAGGTGTCAAAAACATAAAGGTCAAAAAACAACAAAAATTCTTGCAAGAACAAGTTGAAATTGTAAAAGCACCTCTTTCATGACATGGTAACCAGCTGATTTTCTATCTAGATATAATTACAAAAATTAAGAATCCTTTATGTATGTATGCAATCCTGTCTGGATTGGGTTTTGCTTGGACTTTGGATCTGAACACAACCCAAGTTCTGCTTAAGTTGTTCTGTAACCATTTCCTATCCAGTCATATCTCTTTTCTTTATTGTGTGTACATATGTTTGTTTGGTAAACAGCTTTTGATACTCTCCAACCCCAAAGAGAAATTAATACATTTGCAATCAATTGTAGTAAGTAATGAAAGTGAGCTTCATATTTTTTTTACTCTTCTTTGAAATCTTTTGCTAACCTTACCAAAACTCTTTTGGCGGCATCATACTTCTCTTTTACTCAGTTCTACGAAAAACAAAGATGATAAGCAACTTTCTCTTGATTATTTTCAGCTCCAAGACAAATGCCATGAACAACAAATGTCTGCTGATGATCAGCCAGTTCTACAGAGACCTGCAGGAGATTGGCATGGGTGGCAAAGAGTTTGATGTTGGTGGTCTTATGCCTTTAGGTAAAATAAAACTTTTTGAAGCTCTCTATCTCCCCCATGATCAGGCTTATTTTTCTTTTTCCTCACCTCATTTTCTTTTGGTCTTACGCCCTAAACAGATACCTTGATCTGATTGGGACCTGTCACAAAGAGCTTAATGCTGTTTTAGATCTAGTTGAGCACTACCTGCACCAGTGAGTTCTTTTGAATAGATTAAAGAACAAAAATCACTCAAGTCTTGCCAAAAACTGAACAAAAAGTTCATCAATTTGAAAAAAAGAGCAGTTTCAGAATAGCATTTTACTTTCTACGCTTATTTAAATCTCAAACATCAGTAGTTTATCTCTCAGCAATCCCTTCAAGTTCTCCCAACAATCTCACAAACATTCTTACAAATCAATCCGCTCTCCTTAATTAGTCCATCCAGCTCTTTCCAGAATGTAGTATATTCACCTAATCATGTCATCAAGGTTAGCTAAAAATATTGGCCAAACTTTCTCACTTTACACACACCTACTATGGATATGATCTAACAACTTCCTTTACACAATGTCCCCACACCTTCAAGACCTTCTAGAAATTCCTAAATCTAAAAGGGTAAATAAAGCTAAAACCAAAATAGTGCTACTGCTCTAAAAATAGGTCTTATCTAGGCCTACTCAAAATCTGACCAAGCTTTACAAACAAACAAGGCAAAACACTATTCCAAGTCTAGGTCTAAATCTAGATTCAGATTCAATTCACACTAACAGCAACCAGTTGTCACAGGCCTGAAAACCTTAGCTCACCTTCTTGTGGGAGGTTTATGTATGAGCAATTGCCAAAAGGTTAACTCCAAAATTGCATCTCTTTTTACTGCATTTTGAAAAAGAAAGAGAATCTCCAGTTACAACATGGAATAGGCCAACTGAGTATCAGTGAAGTATAATGCATGTAAAATTGGATATTAGAAGTAGACCAGTGTAAAAAAAAAATTGGTCTCTGCCTCATTATTTACAATGAATGAGCTTTAAGTGTTGATGATGAGCACATTTTTTAGTGATCTTGTTATAGTTATGTCCCTAAGTTATTTGGTTAATTTACACAGCAAGGATGCACTCAAAACTGATTTTTTTACACATTAAGCTTTGTGTATTGATGAGTTCAATTTTGTACATATATGGTTAGTAATAAATCCTTCAAACATATCAATTAAAACAACTCACTCTTAAGCAACCCCTAATATGCAAATATCAAACCTTAAACTAAAAAAATCATTTGTCATTATAATTTCCTGGGCTTATGTATTTATTGTTGTTGTCCCTATTCATTCTCTGTGCTGTAATGATTATAATCTTTTTTAAAGTGTTCTTTCATTTGGTTGAAAAATTTTCTCCTGCTCAGTGCAAGCATGTCAACATTTGCGTCACATGACTTTGGAACACTGTTTGCCTGTGACTGCAGACCTAGTCACTGGACTTTGCAGGGCTGGACTCAAGCAACTCCAGACCATTGCTATAACTGGAGCAACAGTGGAAACCAAAGCTCTGCAAACATTGCAAAGTAAGTTCTTTGCCACATTTGAATGTTACTTGTTTATTCAACTGCTTTGATTTCCTTGCCTCCTGCTTTTTACCTTTCAACCTCTTCTTTTATCTTACATCTTATCCTGATCCCTTCTATTCACTCAAGATCCTACACAGTTTTCTTAACCTATTTATTCTGGTTCTCAAATTCTGTTCATTTTTTGTAAAATAGTTTTTCTTTTCCTTTTTTTTTTTTTTAAGATTTTCATTTCTTTTTTTTTTTGTGATAGACATCTGAAGCATTCTGTACATGCCGGAATGTTTTTTCTGTGACAAAAATAAAAATTAGTTCCTATTACTTGAGGAAGAAATTATATCTTTTTACAAGATATGGCACATTGATTTGATGTAGTGCTTATTTTCAAGGATAATTTTTTTTTTTTTGACTGAAATGATACATGTTTAGTGAACATATCACAATCATCATGAGTATATTTAGCTTTTTATGCTTGGTGCTGTAATTATCATTTTCTTTTTTTTTAGTCCCGAAGAAGTCTACAGCCACATTGTTTCAATAGACACAATATGGTGTTACCACTTGCTTAATAGTTTAAGTTGATTGTCAAGATTTGTCATTAAATTTCTTTTAAACTAAAAAAAACAAATCCAGCAAAAGCAATATTATCAAGGTAATGTGATTCTACAAGTTAAATTGATATCCATGTTTTTTTGTTAACTATAGGCAACTGCCGTCAACTGAAAAAAATCAACATTAAACTAAGACCTGACGATTTTATTGATGATCTTACCAACAAGAAGGAAAAGGAGAAGTACAAAAAGATGGTGAAAAATTTAGAGGTTAGTAATTTGCAAAGGTATACTTATTGTAAAATTGAATTGTGAAATAAGTTTAAAAATCATTTGTGAGATGAAACATCTTAATGTTGAAGCTTCAAATATGATTGCTGCTTAATTTAAAAAAAAAAAAAAAGAACAAAACAAACAAAAAACTAAAACAGACTAGATGGATCTTAGAGAAGCCTTTAAAAATGCCTATAATTTGACATGGTACAAAGTATATAATGAATTGGCTAGAAATCAGTTGTGGAGAGTTGGATTTTGTATAAGACACTCACGGGAAAAAGATTATAAAGGTCTTTTTTGTTAACTTCTTTCAAATGCTTGTTTAAAAAAAAAAAATTTTTTTAAATACAAAATCAAGGTACTAAGTTTTAAATGTTTAAAATATAGCTCAAGACATTTATGTTACAATTAACCCAAAAAGTTTTGAAGGCGATTAAATTGACCAATATGTCCGATTTCCACATTTTTATGGTGTGAAAAAAAAGATATTTTCTTTTGAAATAAATACATTTGATCATAATGTAATATGCATAATGTGCTCTACTAATATTTGTATTGCTAAGTTATATAACTTATGGATGAACTAGGACATGCAGAAGATGATAGGAACACACTAATATATAAGTTGTTACACGCAGAAGATGATAGGAAGACACTAACATATAAATTGTTACATCAGTTAAGTCTGAAAATATTTTCTTCTTAGTTTTGTTGAAAATTTTTGACCTGTAAGTGGATTGAGTCATTTGGTAATTATTCAAGCACGTTATAAAGAACTTATTTTATTGCACATGAAGATATAAATAACACTTTTGTTTTTTGGCTTATAGATGGATATGAATTTTTTAATCCACACACACACTCACACACACTATGGTATCTCTAAGTTTGTTGGACTATTTTACTCTATATCTCTGTTGGGCTATTACCAATTGATGACTCATTTTTCTGTAGGGGTAATACATTGTAAGGCACGTGGCTAGAGTGGACGATAGATACAATTAATTTTTGACTCAAGCATTGCTTTACAATTACAGATTTTTATGATTGTATGTTTTACTTATTTCAGGGTCTGAGGTCAAAAGCAGCCTTTGCCAAGATTCTTTACATCAATGCTGCATCTGTGGATTAGACATAGTTATCATAACAGCCAGTTTTTTTTTTTTAAGTTTTTTCACCCTTCACGAGGAAAGAAGTCTAAAATTAACAAGATGGAGAATGAAATAGGCTAAGAGTAGGAAAATGTATGTGATAATTTCTTAAGGTGCAGAATGAAAAAAATAAAATGCACAAGAATAGTTATGATTTGAAATTTGTATTTTTTAAAATGTCTTTACACAGTTTTGAAACTAAAAAGCAATTATGTCAAAAGGTGCTATTTGTAGACAGGAACATGGGCATATGTACATTTCTGAGAATCAATGATTTTCAGTAAGAGAAAAAAGGTAATGTTATTTGTAATTGTTTTTAGATATTCAAACAACACATAAATTTTAATCAAATGTTAAGCGTGAAAAGTCAAACAAAAAGGACATGGAAAAAGAAGGGATGATTATTTAACATTTGGACTAATTGTTCAGCTTTTTTTTTTTATTATTGTATGCCTCGAAGGTGATTCCTTCTGACACATTGAAAAATCTTATTATAAAAGTTCAAATGGAAATTTTTCTTTTATGTCTCTTGTAGTAAAATATTTTCACATGCTTCAATAATTATATTAAAATGTTCTTGTATTAGCAATTTATCAGAAAAATATGATATATCATAATGCCTTCACTATATTTTAGCCCTTTATACTCAGATATTTTACAGAGTCATAATATTCTATTTCAGAGTCGTTTTTCATCTGAATATTTATTAATCTAAAAATCACATGCAATCAAGTCTGTAGTCATTTTATTCCAAATATTTTTTTCTTCTCCTTATTGTAGGTTTTTAGTCAATTGAAAGGCATGACAAATGTAAGGTTACTTCTTGTTGAAATCGGCCAAGTCTTATAACTCTAAACACTTCGTTTTCAAAAGCCTGTGTAAGAACTTTCTAACGCTGAAAGCTCAAATCAGTTTGAATTTATTGTGCGTTATGATATTGGCATTTTCAACATTCTGCAAAATAGTCTGTTAGAGCAAAAAATCAACTCTAAAAATGCATTTTTATGATGGTCTCAAAAATGTAGAAAAAAATTGCAACTTCTAGCCTCAAATACTAATAAAAACAGCTCAGTATAAGTTACTTACGTTGTCATACCTTTTTTGGTGATAAAGATCTTGTAGGAATTGGTTTTCAAAAAAAAAAAAAGAACAAATTCTTTGATATTTGAAATTTTGCTCACAGAAAGCAAATAAGCTTCAAAGGGAATCTCAATTAAATTTCAAAGTTTTTAATGCATGAATTGTGCCATATAGTTGACTCCTTTCATTATGACCTTTGGCCACAATTTGGGGTAAATGTGTCATGGATTTTGCCTCCTTCTTCATTGTGTACTTTTATACTCCTTGCCTCTATATTCAAAGAAAGATTATATATTTTTAAACTTTTGTACTGATAACAAATCTAGTAATGTTTTTAACCTTTGCAATCTGTATTTTTTTCTTAATTTCACCCTGATTATATGGTTGGATCTTTTTAATTGAATAAAAAAAAAAAGTGTTCAATGTGACTCTTATAGGCTTTATAGGAGAAATCATTTGGAAGTGTATTTGTCTTATGGCTATCACAATATGTGAGAAAGAAAATGCTTCTAGGTTTAAATACTAAAACATATATAGTTATTAAAACAACTGTCGTTGTAAATTAAACTTTTGGAGTTATGACCTCTTTGAATATTGCTTTACAAAAAGTTTACACTAGTGGCAGTTTTAGCTCAGTTATTTAAGAGATGCTAATGTCCAAATCTAAGAGTTAATTTTAGTTCTTTTTTTCTTGATCTGATCTTTCAAATGAATTTAAAAAATTAAACGACCTTTTTTGAATCATTAGACTTTTTGATTGAATCTATTTTAATGGTTTTATGCATTTTTTTTAATCATACACAGTCTACAAATTACTGTTTGCACCTTTTATAACTAATCTTACTTTTATTGCTGTAAGAATTAATCAGAAATTTTCTTTCCAATGTATATCTAAGGGTCCAGCTTTTTTAAAAATCATTCTTTGCAAAGTCAAACATTGAACGATGATTCAAGTATAGTTTTTGTTAACAAGAATAAAAGATGCCATCTGAGACTTTCAGTGGAGATGAACCATTCTCTGGTCTGATTTTTTTCCTTCTTATTTTTATCATTATTAAATGATCCAATGTTAACATGAATGCATACATTGTTATGATACTGGGTGTTCTTAAAATACGTTTTCCTCAATGTTTGCAAGTAAAAATAGGCTTTTGTTTCATTTCTAATCACCAGTAGTTGAAAATTTAGAAAGCTTTTTTAAAACCTGTGAAAAGACAGAGTGAGAAAGTCTAGGTTCAGGAACTTATAGGAGACTTTTCTATTGCATGCAGCCATTCCATTCCTCATTAAGAGTAAGAGCTCACTGTATCCTATCTATCCTCTCAGAGATGATAAAGATAAACCTTGGTTGAGATTAACTGATCTGTTTGGTTTCAAGGGGTTTATCGTGAGAAGATGCCACTGTAGCTTGATTTGAGCAGACTTCACAGTGGTCAGGTTTTCTTGCCATAATCATGACTTTTTTTTATTATAATTTATATAAATATATATATATAATTATATCTTTATATATCTTTTTTTTCTTTTTTCTTACAATTTTTAAAATGGAAACAATGAAAGTAAATTCAAAGAGAAAAGAAATAAGTAAAATCTTCATGGGTTATAGCTTGCATATACCTTATAGTAACTTATGAATTGAAAATTTTAAATTCTTTATTTTACATTCAAATAAGCACTTGATGTTTATGTATCAATTTCAAGCTATTTTGGAAATTTTACAAAGTAAATGAGGGTTAGCCACTGTAAAGGCTCACATTTTTTCATGTGGATCTGTATTCAGGTTTGAGGTAATTCACCTTTATAATGATTCAGTAACAATACCTTTTTCATTGCCTTTGGGTAACTGGTATTTTATATTTCGGATTTTCTTCTTGCACATCAATTTTATAATTTTTTCTTTTAACATTCAGCATATTAAAAAAGCAATATTTGCACAAGGTCATGGTACTTTTTATATTGATCATATGTATACAATTTATTCTTGTTAAGATAATCAAGTCATTGCCATTGAGCCTTTAACCCTATATTATAGCTCAAATCTGATCTGCTGTTAATTAAAACATGTTTTTTTCTTTTCATTAACTTTGTCATAAATGATTTAGATGTTGCATATCATTTTGAAAAAAAACAAACCAAATTAAAAAATAATTTTTGTCAAGTTTAAAAAGGAAGGCTTAAATTCTTGATAATTTAACTTAGCTCTCTCTAATTGAGAAGATTGCAGAGACAGGAAGAATTATAAGAAAATACTAATAATTTTAAATCTGTTTTCCTTAGAAATGTGGTACAGGTAAAATTTTGCTGTTATATTATCACTTTTTTTGCACTCAATCACCAAACCTTAGCATTGCAGTCACTGATATTTTTTATCTTCAAACTCACAAATTTATGCATTACTCAACATTTTTATTGGTAAAGAGATATTCATGCAAGGGGTTAACTTTCATGAAGTATGGAGTAAAAATAAGAGAAATAGACGTAAATTTAGATAAAATAACAAAAGAGAGTTAAGACCACTCAGATAGATTGTTAAACTGGCCACTTTCATATCAGAGACAGAAGTCTTTGCCATGTAGTTCTGAATTATGAACATCATGTTGAGAAGTAAATATCTGGTTTATAGCTTAAGCTGTTGTTTTTCAATTACAAAATACTAAATGTGCATCCTTTTATTTCCAACACATCTATTAAAGAGCATTTTCATGAGTTAATTCAAGCCCTTAAGTTCTGAAGCAAAATATGTGAACCATTGCTGTCATCAAAGGACATTATAGTACCGGTATTAATATTGCAACAGATCTAAGACCAGTCTAAGTTCTTTCAGACTTTATAATTAAAGGATGTGATGAAATTTCTTGATTTTTTGTTGTGTGCGTGATATACATGTATTATGAAACTTGAGTTCTTAACCATTTTATGTTACTATCCTTTTATTTCTTAAAATTATTATTCTTGTAACTGTACAAGTCAAAGAAATTAACTAATAAATAAGAATGAGAATTTATAAATAAATTTCTACTCTTTTTTTACTTTCAAGTTCTTTACCTTAAATTTTACACATTGCATTGTCAGAAAATTTCGTCTCAATGTGGTTGGGCAAATTATGATAAGTATTGTTAGAATATTGTGGCATTGAGAAAAAACGGTGCATTTCAATCTGACCTAGACCACTGTGCAATATTATATGACTGCTGTTTTTAGCTGAAGGCTAGCGACATCTCATTCTTCATTAATCTCAGATCTCACCTTTATGCAATAATGATGAGTGAGATCTCATCCTTCCGTAATGAACAATCTGAGGTAATTCTGCATCCTGGTTTTAGCTGAGGGTGAGATCTCATTGCTCATTAGCCTTAGATTTGACTTATGTGCAATATCAGGCGACCCATGGTTTTGACTGGGAGTGAGATCTCATACATTACTAACCTCAGATCTGATCCCTGTGCAATATTTAGTGACTATAGCTTTTAGTTCAGAGTGAGATCTTGTTAGCCTTTGAGCGGACCTCTGTGCAATATTAGGTGACTACAGATTTTAGCTGAGAGTGAGATCTTATTAATCTCAGATCTGACCTCTGTGCAATAATACTAAGCGACCATAGCTTTTAGTTTTGAGTGAGATCTTATTAGCCTCAGATCTGACCTCTGTGCAATAACACTATTAATAAGCAACCATAGCTTTTAGTTTAGCCTCAGATCGACCTCTGTGCAATTTTAGGCAACTACAGGTTTTAGCTGAGGGTGAGATCTTATTAGCCTCAGATCTGATCTCTGCACAATGTATGGTGACTACCGTTTTAAGCTGAGAGTGAGATCTCATACATCATTAGCGTCAGATCTGACTATTGGTTTATAATAAGTGACTACTGTTTACCTTGGAAGATTGAGATGTTGCTTCAGCATTATAGATGTACTTGGTTGTTCGTCCTACATTTATTTATTCCAAACCCCTATGTTTACATTTACCTTCGGTATGTATATCAAATAAACTCACGACTTATTTACATTTATCTTTGGTATTTATATCAAATAAACTCACGGCGGAAAAGAAGAACATTTTTTTTTTTGTTCCTGTCAATGTCATTGTGATAATTAAATTGTGATGTCCGTTATTGTGGGGTTTTCTTTGAAGGAAGATTTCAAGATTTTAACTTGCTAAATTTATTGATAATACAATAAAGGTTGACGGTATATGTGGAATAAATCAAAACTAATTCCTGTTGTCTCTTTTTTTTTTAAATGCACTTGTTCAGAAAAATATTCAAGCCTATAAATTTCAACTCAGTCGTGGACGAAACATGAATTGAATTCCCGTACCTGATTTATTGTAAATTAATTTTCATGACAAAGCTTAACACAATTTACGTACATGTACTCACTTACTAAGGTGCTTAACTGCGACTGTTCAGAAAAAGAAAAATTCCATTTCCTACGATCTTATGCAGGTGATCGAATATTTCAGATCTTCTTTCATTTCTAGTGGCTTAGCTTAACTGAAGTCCAGACAAAACCTCAGATAGGGTGCACCGAGTGTTGTACTAATGGATTTGTAGTACATGTATATAAATTGTGAGAAACTGAACAACTATGAATATGATGAAGGGTGAAATAAGACGGGGAAAAAAACCCCACATACACAATTTTAAAATTGCATTTTGTGACTCTGAAGATAAAGAAAAAACTCGAAGCAAAAGCCCAGCTCTGAGAATTGGCTTTATCATGAGGGGTACGGCATTAAAATTAATTTAACCATTTCTTAAAAGGGTTAATTTAATAGTTACACACATACACATAGATAAATATTTATGTATGTGCGCGATAACGAAAAGTTCTTTGTTGTGAATTAATCGAAGAAGAAAGATTTTAAAATAAAATATCGAAGAAAATAAAGTGATCCTCTTTAATCAGAGTTACCGGAAGTATATCACAGGCGGGTAAGTGAACTCGTGCATGATGTAGTTTAAAAAAAAAAAACAACAACAAAAAACTAACTCAATACCCTCTTTTATGTGCGCAAAGACAAACCGAAGTAGACATTGGTGAATACTCGGAAAGGTAAGTTATAGATTTTACTATACACAAGTCAATGTAAGGAGGTTGAAAAAGAGAAGTCAAACCCAAGACCTCCAAGGCAAAGAAATGAAACTAAAACTAAAAAAAAAAAAAGTTTTTTCCCCCTTTTATTTCAGACCTGTGTGTAATAATGTCCTTCGACTTGGATTGCCTTATATATCTTAGATCAGGCAGCCTCAATAGTTACGTGTTAGCAACTTTGCCCTGAAACCTGCTACGTCCTTTAGTCGGTCGCGGATTCTCGTCCGCCATTTCCATCTCGTATTTTACCTGCTAAGAAAAAGCTTTGATCTTATTCCTTGATATACCATGCTTCTTATCTTATAGTTGTTGTAAGTTCATTTTTTAAATGTATTTTGACCGTCCACAAGAAGATGGTATCAGATTGTCTGGTCCCTGTCTTACCAAGGCGGCGGTGGCGAGCTCGGGCTCTCGATAGAAGGGATCTACTCTAAGCATTACGCCACCAATGCCTCATAATTGTCATCATCATCATCATCATCATCATCATCATCATCATCATCATAAATACCTTGTCTGGAGCAGACATTGAAGATCATGTTCCTCCACTCAAACCTATTCTCAGTTACTTTATAAAGTTCTTATTGCTACCCTTGCCTATTGCCCACGACTTAAGACTTTCAATTGAAGTTATTCTCTGCCTACCTCTACTGCGTTTGCCTTCAATCTTTCCAGTGATTGCTAAGTGTTCTAAACCCTTGTGTCGGCAAA